>JAUZND010027027.1:0-23787 GCA_034780555.1 Coelogynopora nodosa
ATTAATAAAACTGGAAATAACAAGAGTACAACTTCCTAGAAAAAACTTAAGAAAACCAGCCAAAAGTAGACCAATACAATACAGTAGACAAAAAATACAGATTTACAAAATAGCTTTGATAATGTACGATATTTTTTTATTTATTTTGTGTGGGTGTTGATGAATGAAATCGAATTTAATCATTTACTATTATGTATTAAATTATTTATTTTTAATCATTTTCCTTACTGGAGGCAATGTTCGAGTCACTCTTATTCACCCATTTTAGAAACAGGAAATCTAGTCAAAGTGTAAACACTGCAGGAGACAGAAAGTAAACGAGAAGTAGATATAGATATACTGTATTTATAATATATTGATTGGGACTAGAACAGATATGTTGGGGAGTAGAGTTTATTTCGTCTAATCATCAATGCAAACGAAAGTTCTCTAAGGATAAACAATTTTTATATGCAATAAGTCTCCCTATCAATCTATCTACTGACAACAAAATAAGGCTATATATCGATTTTAGCAGACGAAGCAATGGAAACTAAATATGTAATTAATATGATAAAATTTAAAGAAAATGACAAAAAGTGTGTTCAATATATCCACAAAATGTTTTAATCAGAGAAGAACGATCCGAAATGCAACAGTGGAAAAGTGAAACTGGAAGAAACGGAACAATATTAAATAACCATTATTATATAATAATATAATAAATAAAAATATATGTTATCTACGAATGAAAATAGGAATAGAATTTTTAAAGATAGAAAACAATTCCTAAATGGCCACAGTGAAAAATAAGTACCAATTGTGGAAGCATGACACTATTCTTGTAGTTAATTTTGCAGAGTGTATTACTTCATATATTATTTTAGAGAATATTACATTACTAATTCAAAGTTCTCTAAAGTTAGCCATGTTAATGTAATAAATACGCAAACATAAAGGGGTATTTTATATCCTTCAAAATATGAAACAATCAATAACCGGAATCGGCCGTATCACCAACTGTACAACCCACTTTGAAGACACTACAGGAAGGTATAAAAGATATTGTCATCATCACAAAATAAATTATTATTTCCCTTGCCTTTTAACATTCCCACACTTTTATAGATTTTTATTAATTATTTTTCTTTTTAAAATAGTCAAGGTTTTCAGAACAATTTAAAAAAAACAGGTATAGCCTAGTGGATAAAAATAATATAATTCAACAAATAAGTAATTCAATCAGTGAAGTTCCGAGATCATTACGATTTTCCCCTCACTTTCGCTAAATTAGACTGATTTACACATTGACGTTCTCTAACGGCATAGAGTCTGAAACAGGAGTCGAACCTGCATAAAATGGAGTCATTTCTTTAAATATATTATAATATAATCTATTGGTTGCCCTTATAATTGCCTAATGAGTTAATATCCATTAAAAATCAATATAGAGACTATTCAAAGAACAGAACCGACGCACCAGCATCTTCTGTCCCCCGCAGAGTTAAGTTGACAAAATATGCAATAAGTAACTAAGTTAACTAAAAGTACGTTATAGTATACTATAAATATTAGATTTATCGTATTATTATTATGTTAATTTTTAACAAATTAATAAAAATTGATGATGTTTTAATGAAAATTATTTGATACGGAAGTTTATTATAATAATTTTATTGAATGTCATTTTATTATAATTAAAAACTAAATATTCATAACTATAACCAATTAATTAATAAATTTTCAATAACATTACATTAAATTTACCAACCAAATAGTAACCAATTATACAATTTAAAATAGATTGTCGAAAGCCAAGGCGATGCTTCATATAAAAAAATAAGCTATAATCGGAGCAATAATATAGCAAGCTAAAAGTAGTTCCAAGAGTCCAACAATATTCATGCCACAGTTATAATATTGAGAGCAGCCAGCGTGACTCACTTGAAGTCGGTGACCTTGCTGACACGACTAGGATCGTCGAGCTGAAGTCTGGCAATCTCCCCTCCGGCCTCGAGCACCGCGCCGGGCCGCTTGATGAAGTGGACACAGCCGGACTCGGCCACCCGCAGGTCCATCGTCATCTTCATCACCTCCATGGTGGCGTACACCTCATCGGCGAACAGGTGGCTCCCGTCGTCCACCAGGAAGTCGATCAACTTTCCCGCCGAGGGGGATCTGGTAGCGCGGGTGGCGTGGGGGACATTATTATGTGAACAGGATACACCGTCACCGTATGAGACAGAAATGGTTGACATAACTACGAGTTCATCCAAATACAAATAATGGAAAGTGATTTCATTTTATTTTAAAGAAAAAGAAGTTCAAAAACAATAAATTATTTAATTTCTTCATAATTTTAATTTAATTATTTCCTGATTTTTTAACAAACACACACTCATCGTAATAAGATACTATCATGTATTAGATAACAAGTATTAGCTGCAATAAACATGACCTATGTAATTGATATATAGGTCAAGGTCAGTGTTAAATTGATTAAAACATGTTGAACGAGAGTTATACACATCAACACAATAATATAATATTTATGTATTATGCAGAAGCCATATAACTATTATTGTACGATAATCAATATATTTTCCCGTTCATGGTCAATATATTTAATTAATCTAATCCAAAGAAATTCAAATATTTATGTCAATACGAATTTAACAGTTGTATTATATAATATAATCAAACGCTCACAAATATAATTAATAAAAATTGATTATCGTGCAATACTATTATACCATTTTTCACCGTTGTATTCTATATTTGACTATGAATCAATTTGAAATTAAATATCAACATTCGACTTCGGCTCATGTGACATTATTTTAAATTTCGTCAACGGTGAAAAAACACATACCGTAAGAGTATATTATAGTTCTACCCTTAATCTTTCTGAAGAATTGTTCCTGGAAAACATGATACAAAAAATAATGCCGATAATTTACTTCTAATAATATCTTATAGCATAATATAATATACGGATTCATTTCAATAGCTTCTGATAGATTATTTAATAAATTTATGAAAATCAATAGGATTCCCGATAGATACTTTGAAACCAAATCTGACACCCCTACCTGAGGCTGGATGGGTCCGTCTCCTTCTCAAAGATGGCCGTCTTGTTGTCGATGGTGCACCGATAGCCGCTCACCTCGTCCTTGCAGTAGGTCATGTAACTCGAGCCGTCGTAGGAGACCAGCACCCCGCAGTCCGACATGCGGTGGATCTCGGTGCAGATCAGAGACCCGTTCATGATCAGGTAGTAGTTGGTGGGCCCGGTCTTCACCACCTGTGGGCCATTCAGGGGCATTTGGGACATTACTTTTGGTTTTGATTTTGGCCGATTGAAAATACTGACTATGGTGTCTCAGTTGGCAACTATGCCGGTTGTGGGTTAGCGAAAAGGAAACTTATTAAACAAAATACATGTTTTAATAAATATTTATCTGGCTAAGCTGTCTATAATCTACAAATATAAAGCAATTTATCTTATGAAAAAACGGCCTTTCCAATGCAAACAAAGATTTCTCAAAATAAAAATGGATACCTTGAAGCAAATTGATAATTTTAGATAATAAATAGAGTTCTCCAATTCTCTAAACAAAACAAGAGATCGATTGTATATTATTAAATAAAAGATATTTCAAAATATAAAAGGATTTCTCTCTATAAACAGATTTTTCATAAAATATATATAGGCTACTTTTCTAACGAAACATATTGTATTCTGTAAAATTTTGAGAAACCACGTCGGCCATAGATATCAAGTTCGTAATATAACTGGTTGAAATAATTAGCTAAATATATAATATATTGTTATACTGCAACTAATTTGATTAGCAATTCTGTGGACGTTCAGATAGCCAAAAAAATCAATTCGGCAAAGATAAGTATGGATTCTACTTCATTTTATTGAATTCAAGCAGACATTAATTTTGTGTGAAGTTTTCAGTGAGTGTAAAGGCATCTATCTGATAGGAAATCATACTCAATATTAGGTACTCTAGCAATCAGATTATTGACATCTCATCTTACACAAACTATAAACACAATTAAATGCATTGCTAGTCTTATAATTCTGGACGGAAATTACTCAACCAGTTTACTAGATTGTTTTGGAGTCATAATATATCCATGATTTACAGCACCATAATATCAATGATAAGCACGGTTCGTTTACACGTAAAAGTGCACACGTGTGGTCAGCCTACTACCGTAAGAACTACAATAGACTATATTTTAAATCTACAATGTCTTAATGCAATTATTATATAGTAAAGTATGTGTGATGCTTTAACTTATATAGGCGAATGAAGAAGTTAGATAAAATTATGTGGTGACACAGCATTGTAGCGGTCTCACTGACTTAAAGAATTTTCTTTCGTATAAAATTAATGTGTTTATAAATGAGTATAATAAGTATAACTTAAATTTAAAATTGACATAAATTAGATTGTGCTGGTTTACTGTGAACAGGCCACATTTATTTACAATACAAATCTATTAGCAAAAAAAACTTAATTCACTTAAGAAACATAAATTAACGAACAACCAAAAAATAAATACTCGTATGTTCACTGCAATCATTATATTAAAAGTAAACAGACCGTAAGACGAACAACCAATTCTTTTGAAAATAAATTCCGTAAAAAGCTATATTTTCTTAGGTATAAAAGAGAGTAATGGAATGAATTATTTAAATTTTAATATGTTTAACACATTTATCATAAATAAATTTTTTAAATATCATAATTATATATTTTTTAAATATCATAATTATATATTTTTTAAATGTCATAATTATATTTTTTAAATACTATCATAAATATATTTTTAAATATCACAAATATGTTTTATAAATATCAAACATATTTTTATAAATATCATAATTTTTTTTAAATCCTAAGTATATATTTTAAATAACATAAACATATTTTTTAAATATCATAAATATTAATAATTATCATAAATATCAATAATTATCATAAATATTAATAAAAATAAGTTATAAATCAGTTATACGTCTCCACCAGTTAGTTTTTTTATCAGTTGTTCCAGGCATAAAAAACATAATTATTATGTTGTTTATACTCAATTCACAACAACTGAATTATACCACCAACCGCATTAGTTCGTCATATTAGATAAGACAGCCAGACCTCACGCCTCATACGGTCACACCCACCTTGACAATGTATTTGCTGTTATCGGCGATAAGCGTCACGTCAATCATGTTCGTTAACTTGGACGCTGGACCAATCTGACCTCTGCAGGCAAATGGAGACAAATCACGGTGATAACTAAGAATTATTCTAAAAAGACGCCGAACAAGGAGATCAAAAAAATTACTAACCGACCATGTTGTCTCGCAACTTATTTACAGTATATTTTAAAATAGTCGATGTTTTACCAGTAAAATATAATCCTACTGTATAACCCTATAAGTAACAAAGATGACCAATTCTAACGTACACATTACAAAAGGTGATTTATAAAATAGTCTTTTATAATATTAAGGAATATACTAAATCTATTTAAGCAAATACAATAATAGGCTACAAGCAAAAAAATAATTCAAAATATAATTACACATTTTCAATTCAATTGATTTTTCAAAACCACGAACATCAGACAACATTAAATTATACTCAAACTATGAATTACTTATGAACCAAAACAAATTTAGTTTAGTTTTCTGCACAATAAGCCCCTAAACAACTTCGATGTTTTCTGCCTTGTTCCTCCATTTTCATATGAAAGAGACAAATATCTAAACAAATGAACGACTAATCAATTATTAACTTGAAGATTCTCCTAGCTACATGCAGTAAGTATTGTTTTCTTGATTCACAATTGAAAAGTGTCATTCATTGACACTCACAGATAATAGTCAGATTAGCTTCCATGACCAAGATTATATTATGAACTAAAACCAGCCAATAAGCGCGGGTTTCTCCGCAGCATGAAAACATAGCCACATGACGTGATCATGGCATGTTACAACTGTGCAGGAACACTCTCTCAATGTAGTGGTGTGGTAGACACACCACACCAATTGGGTACATCAGCACTCAACTATAGTCAACCAATACAAAACAACAACACACTTGTCTGACTATTCGAACTTTTATTTGAAGTGCAGTTTAGTCTAGATTAATGATCATAGTTTTGTAGTGAGGCACGCACGGCAATATAATTTCTTCTTCTTGTTTTCACACGGACGATGTTACTATTATAATTGACAAGCGGGCCATTATAATTCTCACTACCGCAAAACGGCCACAGTTATGGAATCATTCGATAACACTTCACCGTATAAACAGTACAATATTAGTCATTAATTAAATGCACTTAATTGACATTCTTCAAACAAAAATTAAATAACATCATATTATAATTATATATGGCCTCATAATATCTAAGTGAAAAAACATTTTTTTGAAAAATATATCATTCACAAAATAGATCACAATCAGCCGTCGAACAAATTATTTATCAAAATATGTTTACTTACATGACTTTTTGAGAATTTTGCGGTATATAATAAAAACAAAAATACTTCATACTTTTTTTATGTAATGTTAGTTCAAGTATTCATAGTAGGACCTATTTCTTTTATAAAAATAACATTTTAGAACATAATGTAAAACTAATAAAAATGTCACAAACAAATTAATAGATGACCAATAGAAAAGATACATTACGAAAATATATAACTCATTTTAGAACATAACGATTGAAAATCACCATAAAAAATGTCCAATAAAAAATGTGAAAACACAGTCATAATGACTTTAGCAGGTTGTTCCGGCTGTTTGTCACCCAGTGTTAGATATGGGGAGCGCCAGCAACAAAGGACAACATAATATAAATAAGCGGAACTAACACCAACCTTTCCATCTGTGACTGGAAGGAGACGAAGGAATCGATTATCTGCTGATCAGCGATCTGGAGGGACGCGCACATCACGGCGAGCAGAATGTCTGGCTTCTCAACCTGGAGAGATAAACATGACAAATGCAGATCTCAATGATGACTTTCAACAAATAATGATTCGTTATACAAACATTGTGAACATTAGTTTGAAAAAATATATAAATTACTTTTTTTATCGTGCGGTTTTTTATATAAATCAATTAATGCATATTTGTTACACCATCACCATGTCAACCGCTTAAATCGAAGGAACAAATTACTTTTGTCCCTTTTCTACAACAACCGGAGGTCTATAATCGACGTACCTGGATCTTGCAGGCAATCTGTTTGTCCAGCCATCCGGTATCAATCTCATTGGACATGTAGCTCTCGGATTCCAGGATCTTGATCAGATACTCCACCGTTGTGCGGAAATCGCCTCGAATAGAGAGCTCCTTCAGCGAGAGAACCAAATTCCTGACGACAAAATGAAGGTAATTGATGGATGACAACCGATGGTCGGCTACATAATAATACAGTAATACAATATATGTAAGAACAAAATTTGCAAAATTACAATAAATTACCAAATTAGTAATAATATAATAACAATATATTAAATGAATCGTTACGAATAAAATATTGCATTTTTGTGGAAAATTCTTCACTATCTTAGAATTCGGCAAATTATATCAGATATAATTGGGAGCAAAGAACATTTCTCGAAGAATACCAAACATAAAATGTCATGTGATAAAACAATGAAAATAGTCAACGTTTTGATATTATTAATATCATGATGTCATTCGAGCATGACAAATGTGGTATCAATCCATCTAACTGACTTTTAGAATACGAATATTGTATTAGATTATTTATTATTTGATCTAAATTATCGTCTAATAAGATATTATCTGTTTGAATCACAAAGTTTGAATAATATAATATCTTTAATAAATAATCATATTGAGAATTGAAACTGATCTAATTGATTTTTAAATCAGAATTGTTATTTCATCGAAATTATTGATTAATAATATACAGGATTGAAAACGCAGTGTGGATTTAATCTATATTTTCAAAAGTAATAGTGAGAATATAAGGAGTGCTGCTAGTGATCACAAAAGTAAACTGTGCAATTGATTAAAACTCAAACACCCAAACGCACTTTGTCGACGAAGGGGAATCTAAAAGCTATATAGTACCGAAAGTACTTAGATGCATCTACATTATTATGGTGTCACTCAGAAAATGCGCCATTTGTCATGACCGCAATGACCTCAATTACAATATGTTAATACATATTATACGGTTTATATTATAACAAACGATATTTTCACCCGGGGTTATTCAGTTTGCCATTATCAATGAACCTCGTTCAAGCGGTTATGATAGAAGTATTGTAAGCCAGTTAGCCGAAGAGAATTATCCCATCAACCGCATCAATAATGACGACGCGCGATCAACCCTCTGTCTAGCCGCACATCAATATAATTCCTTCCGCACCCTTTCACCGCAGCGCTGACATACGCATACCACGCTCCAGACACTCAACCTACTTTCCGTCGTCAAGGTTACCCGGGTGGAAGTAAACACAGGAGAGAGAGAGTGTGATGTCAAGTGTGGCGCGATCAATTCAGTTAATATAAAATGCACAGAGGTCATGCGTGTTGCCTGTCAAATAGAGGTCAAGTAGAATGTAGGTCAAGGCTGTTATGGAAACATTATGTATAGCGCATGATGGATGGCGTGTTTGGATTGGTGGCAAGTACATGGATGATCATGAAACAGAAAGTAATTGACGTGTTAGTGGCGGTGTTATGAACGGGTATGGTGGAGTAGTTATTGAAAGTGCAACCGGCTATTTTTATGTTTGTATAATATATTATATTCATTTCTTAGAACCAAATAAAATTAAACTAAAGCGTGAATATTTATATCACTAGATTTATTCCTTAATTAAATGAATAAAACTTAAATTAAAATATGAAAGTATTATTTTATAAATAAAACATTTGCTGTTGCGTTTAATAAGATTATACATATTTATACAGCTTCCCCCAATAAGTAATTACTTTTGTCGGACAAACACAATTATGTCCGCTAATTCTATTTGCCGTCGGAATTCTATAGTTAGGATATAAAAATGATGAATTGATAAATACTGCCATTCCAAGCATGTCATTTCAATATTTTGTATCTATCGGACAATTAAAGTGTTGCCCCTCCAATCGAAAAATCGTGGGACCGGCGTTGTATCAAATGTCGTGAAAACTATTGTTCACACTTTTTAGATACCCTTAATTTAGCCTATGAATAGATTATATTATTCAGCTTCAAAATATCAGTATCAAGCAGAACTAAATACAGCTCAAATATTTGATTTGCAAATTAAAAAACACAACTCACATAATATTTAAAATTGTCTTAGTCTATTGATTTTCATATAAATAATGCAATTAATTATATATCTTTTAAACATTTACTAAAAAATCTAGCAAATTATTTCTGTCTAGTCGTTGAGCTTATTTTTTGGCCCCTTCCATATTTTAAATAATAAGGAGTATGCCTACACGGGAGGCAATTCCAGTAAATTTATACATCATAACGCAGGAAAGCAAAAGTGAAAACCATCGCAATCAATCAGATATAAACGCAGGCCTACTCACTCTCTGGCCTCATCCCGCCCCTCGGCCCAGGAGAAACAGTGACCGAACTGGGAGTCAGCAAACTCGTGGATGCCACCCGACGAGCCCACGCTGAAGTAGCCCCAGACCGCCCGGTTGCTCTTGAAGTTGAGCTCCTGCACAGCCCCCGGGCAGGGCTTGAAGCCCTCGTCGGGGTTCTCACTGGTGATACGGGCAGCGATCACGTGACCGTGGGGCTTGGGGGGCACGCGTGGCTTGTCGAAGTCGATGGGGTCGGCACTCCAGGCCTCGGCGCCGTAGAGGACACGGATGTCCTTGATGCGGTGCAGGGGGATACCCATTGCAACCTAGAGGTGAGGGAGGAGGGCAGTTGTCATGCTTCTGTTTATTACCGGCGGATATTCAAATATTAATAAACATTTAGAATGTAAAGATTGAAATTAAATCAATAACATTATTTTAGAATGCAAAGATTGAAATTAAATCAATATAATAAATAAATTAAAAACTTTGAAGACTTCTCCCCTTAGTATTAGTTCATAGTAGAAATAAGGCCTGTGCATCTAAATTTAAAATTGGAGAATTAGTTTCCAAAATCATAATAAACGACCTTCTATCAAAAAAACATTACACGTTTTACAGTTGATTTATATTTGAATATTGTAATCCTAATTAAACATTAATATTTAACTATAGCCTGGTATGGACTAAATGTAATATAAATTAAGTATGTTAACAATAATATGATAAAACAATTAGTCAATTAATACATTAAAAAAAGTGTTCTTATATAATTGAATAATTAATGCTAACAATTCATAAAATAGACTATACAATTTAGAATTATTTAAATTTATACTTATTTTAAAGGCTTATTTCAAATTAATTAAATGCTAATTAAATTATATTAAGACAATGATAAATATCACTATTTATTGACATGAAAGATTTTTTAATAATATTATAGATTGGAATTACAAAATAAATGAGTATGCAAGTCTTATTCATATAGTTAGTTTAGTTAATTAAACCATCTCGATATTACACAGTTCTAAATAACAATAATATCAACTTTAAACATGTTAAAATAATTAAAAAATAATTAAAAAATATGCAAAACAAATCATACAAAATAAGTTAATGCAATACACGATTCTAAACAATAAAAATAAAATCCAAAATATACACGATATTTCATCCCTCAATTCCAGACTATTTTATAACAAATGCCCGCGAGAAGTCGACAAAACAGCAGTCAAACCGTGACACGATGATCCCGCCGTGCACCTAGATAGCCTACCTGTAGTTGGCAGGCGGGCAGGTTGACCTCAGCGACCACCTCCGTGCAGGGATGCTCCACCTGGAGGCGCGGGTTGAGCTCCAGGAAGGAGAAGCTCTGGTCCTCCGAGTTGTAGAGGTACTCCACCGTCCCCGTGCTCACGTAGCTCACCAGCTTCGCAAGTCGCACCGCCGCCTGGAGGCGAACAAGGTGGGGAACAAGGGGGGGGTCATTCTCGGCCACTTGCCAGATTGCAAATAGTAGTCGTCAATAGTAGAAATTGACTTAACATTGTTCATTAAGTAATGCGTACGTCAGTTCTAACATTAATCGTATTGAAATAGGCGACAACATAAATATGTATTAGTCATCAACTCTGACAAGTTTGAGTGTTCTCCTTTCCCATAAAAAGGTTTAACAGTGTTGCCTGACTAAACAGTAAAATTATATAATACTTGACAACCACTTCTAAAGCTGCAATATGTTAGGAACAAAATATGAATTCCATTTAGACAATTTTTTACTAACAAAAGGGGTAAAATTTTAACAAAATAATATTTATAAAAATTTTGTACACTAAACCTTTAATAAAAGTATTATTCTTAAAAATTCTGCGGCAATCCAACTTAATATTTTGTTATTTATTATATAGCTAATTTAAAAATCCTATAGGGCCTACTTATACCTAACCAGCACAATTGCACCACTTAGCATACCTCAGTAATTATAAAGAGTTTTAAACTAGACTTACTCACATTAGTATATGAACTTTTATAGCTAGCAAAAAAATATGACCGAACCCGTTACGCATATAATGTTTGAAATCTTTTACGTGTAAAATTTGATAACATCTAAAAAAACAGAATTAAGCTTAAAGTAATCTCATGTGTAACAACGTCATTTTATTTGTAGTTACAATTATACGACTCACAGAATATAACCTAACTCGGCAAAAACAGTTCATATTATCTATATAAAATGCTATAATATAATATACAGACGCCATAATAATAGTCAATAACAGCCAATATCGTAAATTAATGATATTGGAAGAGCAAGCTATGCCACATCCACAAAACAACAACGAAAGGAAGGTGTGAGTGAGAGAGAGAGCGGCTCACCTTCTCCATCTCCTCGACAACCTCCGGTGGGGCGACAATGATGGGCGCCTCCTCGATGATCTTCTGATGTCGCCGCTGCAGACTACAGTCGCGACCGAACAGACTGACGGCATTGCCGTACTCATACGCCAGCAGCTGGACCTCGAGATGGCGAGCCAGGGGGGCGAACTTCATCAGGAAGATGGGCGAGCCGGGCACCTCATTCTGGACCTGCAGAGGGGGGGAGACAGCGGCTGTACATGTTAAGTGAGGTCCTTGTTTGAGGGGGGGCAGTGATGTGCATGTGCCATGCTGTGATTGGACAATAACTATCACAATATCATAATATTATGTGCTATATATAAATAGCCTTCAATCCCAAAAAAGATTTTCGTCAGTTTGAGGATTCCTAGTAAAATATATGTTTTAGTCTTATTTTAGTTTTCGGAATGCAAAATTCCGAATTATCCACATTATACAGCTTATATTGCACATAGGTTTATTATATAACGTTAGTTTAGAACTGTTATTATTTGTTCAGTGGCTTGTTATAAGAAAAACATAGTTATTCCGGCGTCAGACCTACTCTCAAAACCAAAACTACTGCCCTCATTATTTCAGAAAAACACGACCGTTTTTCTGAACTTTTCTTGGCTTGCTACAAAATATGATTAAATTTCTAAATTTAACAAAAACTTTACAGCTTTACAAATATTTTTGCATAACTTAATAAAAACGTGTTTTGATTAGGAGCGTTTAAACAGCACAATATTCATTACATTTAACAAAGTAGTGCAGGAATCTTATCATGCTCCAGTCAACACCTCAAAATCAATCTATCTTCTACTACCAGACTGCTACTAGTACACTATCCCCCACCTGCTGGAACAGCTTGACGAAGTCATCAGCCCCTTCGGCCTTGCGGATCCCCTTGCCACCGCCGCCCTCGGAGGCCTTGATCATCACCGGGAACCCGATGGTCTGCGCACGCTCCAGAGCCTGCGCGGGAGTGTCCACACAGGCTTTACAGTAGACGTCCTCGGGGATCAGGTTCCCGTTGGTGGTGCTGGACTCGTCGAAGTTGATCATCAGACCTGCGGAGGAATGAGGGGGGAGGAGACTTCGTAGTTCGTGAGGCTCCTTTTCTATCTTCAAAGTCAAAGACTTCTCAAAATGCATACTAATCAAGCATACAAATTATACGAAAACACATAAAAATAAAAGTTTTAAAAACACTGACAAAAACATCATAGATGAAGGATGAGTTATTTAAATAGTTTTCCTTTCTGTACGTGCTTTAATTTATGTACAATACCAAAAACAGAGTATGTGAATATTATTAATAACAGTAGAAATATTTTCTTAAAGTTATATCTTGTAAATTTGATATTAACTTTATTTTGAAAGAGTTTTCCAAGACCTGTAAATTTATTTATGAATTCCAAACCTTTTCTATATTTCTGAGATTCCTACTAATCTAATCAATCCAGTTACACAGAAATGCTTATATTTTGAATCAACAATTATTTAAATCTCATGAATATTTAACTAAGACAGCCCATATTATATATAGGAATAATATATTAATAAGATATAGGAAATGTGTGTTATAACAAGACATGGCGAAATAAACTAAACATTATACAGATTACCAACACAAATTGTTTACCAAAACAGATTATTTTAAAATTATCATAATATCACTTTAGCACATCGAAAGTCATAATAAAAATTAAGCTGTTTGTAATGTAATACAATACTATAATTTCTTCATTTATAAGTGCAGCAATAGTTATGTGTATGTACGATAAACACAGATGAGTCACCTATATATATAATTAAAAAATCAAAAGCTATTTTTTTCAAAAATAAAAGCGAGATTTTTAATTAAAAATTAATTGATAACCATATTTTCGATAAGCATTAAATAATTCCATTGAAAGTAGTTCAGATATGTGGCAGAACATGTTACTAATAACAACCAGAAATACTCTGAATGATATGCAGACTGCGTGTAGTAAGTGAACCTACCATTGCCACTCCAGGGCAGAATGGGAATGTTGGCGCTCTGTGCGACGATAGAGGAAGCGATCTTGTCCCCCAAGTACCACATGGCTTGGTGTGAGGGTCCTGCAGGTGTTCAAGCAATGAAAGGAGACATTATAAATATGTGAAGAATAAGTTTAACTATAACATGCAAAAGACTATTTCTTTTACAAGAAACGAATATTAACTCATATTTGGTATAGGCTATTCAAAATATTTTATCCAAATGGTTAGAATCTGTTTAGTAATGAAACTATATATTATCCATAGGAAATTAATCCACAATGCATTTTACAATTGAACAAGTGGAAAAAGGTATTATTATAAAGTATAGACGACATAAATTAAAATAAAACAACCACAATTTATAAACGATACAGAAAAAAAAGTATTAATTAAAAATATGCACCCGATGACACTAAACGTAAGTTTTAATATGGGTTTTAATATTCAAATAATTGCAATTGAAAGACTGTAACGAACATTCTGCAGTTCAGCCACTTCATAATTATGTAAATTGGTTATCTAACTTCATCATCACCTACAAGTGGTATATTTATTATAACTATTTATTGTATCAATTATTATCCGACTGGTAATTAATTGATACGTGTTATAATATACCTCTTATCATTTTAACCCCTAAGACGACTCAAACTTCTGTCCAAGAACCGTTTTGTGCAATTGATTCATTGCGAATAAACGTTATCGCAGACGAGAACACTTCATTCAGGACTGTAGAGTAAGGTGTGGTGAATTCACCTTCTTGAGAGTAACTTGAAAACAAGTAAGTTCCATCAAAAGTAATCAAGAATCAAAATTTATGAGGATTTGTGTCAATTTACACGAGGCATAGGCCCCGTGTATAACATACTAAATAAGTACCTACTTTCTTCCGTCTCCTTTTTAAAGTAGGCCGAAAACGATCAATAAACATATATGATAATCTCTGTTTGAAGCGCGCTTCAGAAACAAATTATTGAAATATTTCAATGATTCGTTTCAAGACTTCACTTCAACTATATTATTTCAACTTTTCATAGCAACGCTTCAATTTGAGCTTTACGACTATGAACCAGGTTATATTTGGTTTATCACTTAAATACTGGCAGCAATGTGTTAATTGTAATCAATTAAAGTAGGCCTGATGTTTTACTTTGTAATTAGATGTTTGCTCATTGTCGTTAAATTTTGTTAGTTGGCCTTATACCGCTTACTCAATTAAGTTAATAATAAAAATTCAAAACAGCATAGTCCGAATATTATAATCCTGAATTAGTCTACAAACCTGAAGCTAAAATATCATCCTTTCAACCCACCTATAAAGTGAATATTGTTCTTTTGCAGAAGTTCTGGCAGCTTCGGATTTTCTGATGCGTGACCCCAACCGGCCCACACGGCCTGAAACGAAGACAACAGTATTCTGGAACATAATGATATTATGATAACATGCTGTGCAATCGCTTTGATTGAATTACAAGTTTTATACAAATTATAGCAATATTGAAATCACTTTAATATTGTAACATTATGAAATAATAAGTAAATACAATAAAATTATAATACGATTGCAAGAATTTATTACAAACCTTTCAAAACACGGCGTATGATTTATAGAACACTAATTATTACATTATTTAATTGTTCAATTTATAGGATAATTCACGAGACCGACTGTTTTTTACAAAGATGTAATATATCTATTTAGACATGTGGTGGATAATCAATCGGGACCCAAAATGCGTCAATTATTTACTCTGACCAATAAATGAAAGCTTAACAATAGTAGATGCGAATTGTTGTTATAATGTGGACAATTTTGAACAGTTTACGTTAATCAGATATCTATTCGAGTACATCAGTCAGACTCAGTATACTTACTGTAAAATGTTTTATCTGACTATGGGAGTCGAAAAGCCTTGGTGTTCCGATATTATCAAAAAAACAGAAACAAAATGAATAAAATCATGAAAATCCACATATTAAGTGATTAAATAATAATTAATAGTGCTCTGCAAACGATAACTTATAGCTTTCAGTAAAGAAACAATATTATAGATATAAAATAAACCGAAAGCATTACTCACTTTTTAAACAAAATAGAAATTGAGTACAATAAAGTACAGACGATATCTATAACATGTTTTTAACAGATGATAATTTGACAGATCCCAGATTATTTCTTTGAACCCTCAATGAAGAAACACAGCCAAGGGTCAACAAAGATTCTGTAGAGATGAAGTTTATATGTTGAAAATATCAGCAACACTCAAATTAATGTTACCCATAAATTCTGCCACATTTTCAAATAATTAAAAACTGTCACCACGAAAAAAGCGCTCAAAAGTATATTATAAATAAAGTGTACAATCATAACAATAAAAATAGAGACAAACAAAAATAATTCCAATTATTTATATTTCAAACAATGTAAATTATATCTTGAAATAACCTATATCTGGTACTGTTTACTTATTTTCTAACAAACATAATACAACTTTACAATCCAGAATTCATCGTTCCGCAATCTTTGAGAGTGATCTAGCTCTACCCCAGACTTCAGAATATTACACCCCCTCCTTATAGTCTTAAAGCGCCCAGCGCACTGCAGCTCAGATCGAAGGGAAGACTGAGGCACGCACAGACTGCAGCAGAACCCACCTCGACCTTCATCCGGATGGCAATGTCCAGGATGAGCTCCACGTTGGCGTAGTTGTTATTGTTGGACCCACCGGGCACCGTGACAGTCCAGTCGGCCATCTTGATGTACTCGGCATTGCCCTTGAGATCCTCGGGCGTCACCATGCAGTAGAAGCGGATGGCGTGCTCGTTCTTGAACATTTCGTAGGCCCACAGTCGCAGGGAGCGCATGCACTTCACCGCCGCGATTCCGTTATTAGCGATCAACACCTGGATTGAGGTGGGTGACAGACAGCAGATGGGTAGAGTGGAAGAACCATGCGGTCACACGCAGCGAGGGATGAGTTATATAATTAATCAATAGAGTTATTGTACCCTCAAACCACAAACCATCAGATAACCAAAACTAAGTAAGCATATAGCTTGACTGGTCTAATAGAATATCGAAAATCGCCTTAATTTTGAAAACGTCAACTTGAATTAACAACTTGGGGCGGATAAAAAATTGGTGAGCTGATAACCTTTCCTGTCCACTCTAAGGGGAGGCTTGTGGGTTTAAAGAGTCATTTAAATCTGAACATTTACAATATTAAAAAATGAATAGATTGCATTTTTTTCGAAACACAATAAACGCCTTTAAAAACCACACTAGGTTACACCATTAAAATAGGCATTATATTATACTAATCGTTAAATGATTCTTTATGAAAAGTAACACTGATTAAATGAATCGCAAATAAAATTTAAATTTTATTAAACAGAATTAACATTTAAAAATTTAACATAAAGGTTTAACGCGATCATCACATTGCTTATTAATAAAACAAGTAATGTTTATTACTAAACGTATGTATTTATCCAGAACTTTTACTTGATACAAGTTTTTCCTACCTTAATTTGAAAATAGTTGTTAGCAAAATTATTCAAACAGTTTTTGTTCAATATTTTCTAAATAATTGAATAAATGTAATTAAATGTAGTCCCCTTTAAAACCGAAACCGATAGGTATATATCACAATAACTGAAACGTTAAATAATAATGTATAAAAAAGTTCACAGCTAAAGAGTGCATTTTAAAATGTAAGTTATTTTTCATTATTATTATTGAAGCGGTGCCCAACATTATTTACTATATGTCTAACATTTTTAACCCTCCGCCGCGGCAAATATTTAATTCACATCACTATAAAACTGTCGTTACTGTTCCTTTGTCTGTTCTTTATACATATTTCCAATGAGAATTATACATCCTAATCAATTTAACCAAACGTATACATTATGATGTTTACAAAGAATAACCTTACTTTCTTTATAACACGTTTACCGCCGAACTGCTTGACGAATTCTTCCGGTGTTGGTACCGTAACACGACGACCAGTTCGGGAGCCTCTGAAACAGTTTCAATAACAGAAAAGTTAAAGGAGTTTATCCCATTGTAGCATGGTTACTAAGTCTAAGACAACATGGATAAAAAACATAAACGCATAACAGGAAATATTCCAAACCGGGAAAATATTAAATTGTATTTACAACAAATGACCTGGATTAAATGAAACAGAGTTAGCACTTTTGTAGTTATTATTTTAAAGTATGTTTACATAAAAAGAAAAATAAAACATAGAAACGTAGCGACAAATTTTTACGATTCAAGACATTTATCCAAGATATTATTGATTATGCTAACCCCCAAAATAAGATTGGACTAGCATAACATGCAAAATCAAGACAAACAGCAAATATTGGAAACATTAATATAAAGTGTAGAACCTTCTCGAACTGCCAAGTTAGGTGGGAAAGTAAAATAAGTTAAAAGCAACAACAAAGCAAAAATTATATTAAAAATATTTCAAACAAATTTAAAGCAAAAATAAATTTATAATTTAATTAACTTTAAAGTAAAATTAAATGACAACAACAATAATTATTGTTTTAAGTGTAACTGGTGCATAACAAAAAAAGCGTAGACAGAAACATAAATCGTAAATAAAAATATACCTATCATACTAAATAGCTTGGCAATTCAGAAAGCGTGAATAACAAAAACGAACTTTTTTAAGAACTAAAGAGTAAACAAAGTTACAATTAAGTAGAAGATGCCTGTTCAGTACCTATTATTTCCGAACCGTGTTGACCTATATGAAAAGACAAGGAATAAAATAAACGTAAAATTTAACCCCAAATTCAACGTATATAAAATGGACAATTCGACAATGAACAGTAGCCTTAACACTAACTTACAGATTAATAGAACAGTTCAGTTACAAAGCTAGATTCCAACCTCAACAATAAAAGTGTCCCATAAATGAAGTTAGACCTTAAGTAAGCCAGAAGTAAGACTATTAGAAGTAAGCCAGCGGGGCTGTAACATTGAACTAGTTCTATATGCAATATGGGAGCATGAGGCAATGCGTGAACATCTTTGGAATATTAAATACCGACTGTTGTTTCAGCAAATAAAGGTATTAATTGATTACAATAAATATTAAATATATTAGAATATAAAATATCAGGTAAATTAAGTAGATATTATTCAAAAAGGGGGATAATCAATAAATATCGATCTGCAATTTATGTAAAGTATAAAACGAAAAATGTGTTAATATAAAACAATTAAATTTATTTATTTTTAGTTCATTATCAAAGAATACCTACGAAGACTATATAGAATTCTAACATGATTATAATAGATTTTTCAAAACAGATGAATACGTATATAACATTAAAAAGAAAAATATATAAAATTTAATTAAAAAAACACAGATTTTCTGATCACCATAACCTCTTTTCGTGTAAGGATAGGATATTTATAGATAATATCAAAGACAACAACATGACAAGCCACTTTTAGCTAAGTTAAAAAGAGTAAAAGAGGAGGAGGTCCTTTGCTGCTAATTAAATTGAAAACAATTTTGATGCAATTTAGATATAAATGATAAATTAATTTAGTCGATTACGAAAATACTTTTAAATAAATTAGTACATAACACAGTGTAGCACCTAAATATTAAGGAACTGCTTGATTAACGGAATACTTCCTAAGAAAATCAATGAATTGATCAAATCATAATACCAAACAGCAGCTGACATCACTGAATTACAGCAAACACACTAACAAAGGTCCATTGAAACCATCAGCCGATACTCTACTAACAAACAAGTACACGCGAACCTGTTTGACCCACATAATATCAGACAAAGTGAAACAAGGGGTGGGGTCTGGCTCACGGAGACTCTTTTTATTGCTTGTTTACATTTTTATAGCGATGTATCGATTGGATGAAACCACGCCATTAAAACAGCTGGATTGTTATTATTGGAAGCTTGTGATAATCGATGATTGTGATAACTAAAAAATTAATTGAATACATTTACTTTTACATCGTTGACGGTACCTAAATATACCCGCACAGTCAATCAGTAGTTTACATCCAACATCAAGAAAATACATGTATATTTATCATACAATTTTTATTAACATAAAAAGTTCGAAATAGTTAATGCATTATATAAGCGAAACAAACTATACATTTTACAATACCAGTAGAATTAAATCCACAAAAGGTGTGCATACATTTTAAAAATCGTGTATGAAGTATAAAATTCAAGTATATTTCATTAATGTGACAAAACTCATGTTGTGTATATCTACGAAATTAGTGCAGGCTACCCATGGTAAAACTTTACAGAAAATCTACTAGAAAACAGATTGGTTGATAAAAAATTCGAAACAATAAATAGAACCAACTTAATTCTTTACACAAAAGATTTATACGTTACTGCATTCATATAATTTGGTTTAACCATTTTTAATTTATGGCGATTTAAAAAATATAATTTTAGACAAGCACAAATATATATTTTAAATAATATATTGTTTATGTGGAATATGATTACTATCGAATAAGCAGATCATACATAGATGTATCCTAATGTATGTAACAAAGGATAATTAAAACCAATTTTAGTTGGTCTTGAAAGTAACAGTATTACAAATATCACCATGTACTGCTATCATTTTGAGCATTGGTCAGTAAATTACAAAATTCATTTGAAACAAATTCTCAACTTGTACAGTGAAAATATTAAGTCTTATGCATAAAAATGAGAGATCTCAAACCTCCAAAAATCTATATATATATGTCATTTCACATTAATAAAGTTAAGACAAAGATAGTGTTTTATGAGATTGAGACATCTCCATATATCTTGTAGATATATATATATTTATATGTCCTTGTAGATATATCTCCATATGATTAAGTAATAATCTCAATTTCTTATACTACATGGTGTAATTATGACTAATAGCCAGTATTTGTTATATCTGCTTTTCACTCAAACTACTCAAACTGAAAATTGTTCAGTAAAGCACATTTGATATCGATACTTATGAGTAAATAGCGTTATTTTCTAGATGGCATAGGTAATAATATAACATAAAATCAATTACTAAAAATCAATTGACCAGAAACAATTGGTTTACTATATCTCATTTTCAGCCACAATCTCACTATTAATTGAGAAATCATCTTTCATGTGATGCATATCAAAGTTTAATTAAATTATCATTTATAAAAATTATATTTCCAAAAATTATTTAATATTTTCAAAATAAAATTCGTAAGAAAACTATTTTATTGTTAAATCAACAAGTTCATTAATTAGTATTTTCACATTATAGTTCACAGAACAATTGTCCAGATACTTCTATAAGCTTCATATAAATTTTGTATTCATTTTTATGTTAGCTATTGCATTTATATGAAATACAACGTTTAAAAATAAATTAACTATACTGTCACTCAACCTAACCATCACATTCAATCTGATATCTTAAAGTAATTAGGAATGTTTATGACACTGACCAATATCCTATAACATGACTTTATTATGAAAGTCTTTAAATGCAAATAAACATATTATAGTTTATTTAGTTTGGCCATTAAATGAAAATGGCATCAACAGAGCTTTTTATAAAAATAACTTACTCATAAGCTTATAAAGTATTATTATTATATATTAGACATACAATGTTTAACTAACATATCAGAAATATTTCAAAATTAGTCTTCTTTAATTGTCATTTGTTGCTTAAAATACTTTTTGAAGGTTATTTTTACTATATGTTTAAATATTTTTATAGTTATAAAATTCAGATATTCTGGAATCATAAGTATTTTGAACATAAACAAAATATTTAATGTTTGAAAACTGAGCAAAATATAATGGAGAACATACCTAGGTTTCGTTGGAGCGACCTTACCAACCCCATTCTGATTGTTAGACTTATTAAGTTGATCAGCAGCCCCATTTTGAACAAAGACAGTGTCTTCTCTCAAGCTGTCATCACTGCTCAAACTTTCTTGACTAACAGCGCCAAAAATGAACTTCACATTGCTTTCAGTCATAATTGTATCTGTGATATAAAAATAAAGACAAAAAATAAAACATCGTTATATACTGAAGTATTATAATATGTCAGATGCACAATCATCACAAAATACTATTTTTTAAATTAATTTCCTCCTTAATCATCATATGATAATTACTATAAATTTTGCTTAAATATATTGTAATAAATAATAATAAATAAAAAGGATAATAAATAATACTTAACTATTAATTAGAGAAAATACTTCCAAATAATATTTTAACAGTATAGTTTGTTGTAGATAATAATAAAAATGCTTGCCATTTTAAATAAACATCTAAATACTGTCAAATTATAAGTTTGGTCATTAACAAAATAAATTGTTTATCCATGAACAGATAATAATACACTGAATTGCTCATCATCAACCAGAAAATTTGAAACTATCTGCACCTTACAAAAATATAATATATACATAATTGGTAATGCCATATTTTTAAATATTCAATTTTAAATGTTTATCACATTAGCATTGTTGTGCAAGACACACATTAAATTTATATATAATTCTTAATAAAATAGATCTTCCAAGAGTTATAAAGCAAATAGGGCTATCTTTTATGATAACCAAAATCTGGATATCATTCAGTGATATCATTCAATGAATTAACTATTTACTTGATTATACTCTATTATTAAAACTTTTAGAATATGGTTTACTTAATAATAATAACAGCAATAATTTAACTTATTTCATTGTGTCATTTTTTCCTTAATATGCAGAGCCAACAAAAATCAGAAGGCTTTTTACATCCCTTTCTTTTCACCTTAAAAAACCCTGCCCTATTTGACATTTGGTAAAGTTAATGTTTAAATTCACTAGCCTTAGAAGACAGTATTGACAGACCTAGAATTCTCAGTAACATAAAAAGACATCTGCAGTTTGGATTACAATAAATGTGCATGACATAATATCAGTTATCTTATAAAGGAATAACTTATTTTTTCTTTTTTACTATTCTATAGAAATAGGTTCAGTTTGTAGTAATTAAACTTATATGTATATTATCTACTGCTTTAACTGTAATGATTTATAATATATTAATATTATTATAAACAAAACAAACAAAATCTATTAATAGCTCTGTAATAATCATAAATACTGATAATTTAATGCTCACATTAACCCAAAAGCAGCACACATGATCATTTTTTATCACCTTAATCTTTTAGTAAAACAGCACTTAATCTATTGTACCTATGCAATTGAAATGTTGGGACCTCATTTATTGGGACTTTTGTGATAGATATTGAATAACATTATGATGCCCAACCCCTTGACCATACAATTGAAACAAAAATATGAGACTGTAGTAAAGTTCAATATATATTTGCCAATATACCAATATATATATATATCAAATACAATATTTTGACATCTACTAAACATATTTGATTTTTGCATAAAAAACAAGGTTACAGAATACAAAAGTTATCTACATGCAAAACTGAAAAAAGTACCCAAAGTTACACACTATTATGTACTTAATTTGCTAAGCATATTTGTCACTCACTCTGACTAATTGTCTGACAATGACCAAACATAATATATGAAGATAAACAGGGGTTATTTAGTTGATTACTAGAATAGACCAGGAAAGGCAGGGGATATTTAGTTGGCTGTACTACATAGAATAAAATACAGGGATGGTCCGCTACCTCAGCCAGTTTGTCACATTTTGTCACATTAACCTAAGCCAGTTTGTCACATTTTGTCACATCCAATATATACAT
>JAUZND010027038.1:0-23786 GCA_034780555.1 Coelogynopora nodosa
GTTATTCACCCTTTAAAATGTGTTATTTGTGTTATTCACTTTTAAAATAGTGTTATTCGTGTTATTCACTTTTAAAAAAGTGTTATTTATGTTATTCACTTTTTAAAAAGTGAGTATTACTAAGTATGTTATGCAAAAAGTATACTGTTTTCATTTACCACTACTACCTTTATATTGTTTATCCTACTTTGCATGTATAACTGAATTGTTACTGTTGAAGAATAAGTAGTACATAGTGTTATACGTTTATTTAATTATATATAACGAATAAGAATCAGTGGCAGAAATAAATATAAAAATAGATTAAAACTCTATGTGTATATTATTATGTAAGCTACTAGTCTATGGATGAAACATAATTGTAAAATATGTAACTGTGTTAAAATGATAGCAGTTAAATTTTTTTTATAAATTTTGAAAAGTTGGTTATAGAACAAAATATTACAATTTTATTTAATATTACAATTGTCAGGAGGGGGTGCCTCTAAAATAAGAAAGAAATTAAAAACAGGCTAAGTTATACCACTTTTAATACAATAATAAAATTAGTATTTTTTTTGCGTACATTATATAATACTTCTAAACATAATGGTTGATAATTTTCATAGTATCTGCCAAATTCCCGCACAATTGGTTTTATAGGAAAGGCTTTATACTGGAGAACTTGATGACGTAATACATTACTCAAAATGAGATAATATAATTTTTTATGCCTTTTTCAAATTGTGTCTGTTTAAACAAATTTTAGGCTGAAACTTCAATTATTATATTCTTTCTGCTAAATATTGTTTGTCGATTACTGATAATTACATTATGAAGTGATTATTGACCAAAAATTGACCCAAAAACTAATTTTTTCTCTTATTCCTATAAATAATTATAATTTGCATATCCTTGTCACTAAATATATAGACAGCTAACCATGCAGATATAATTATAAGTGAATAAATTTTATATTTAGAATTGTTTTGAAAAACTGTTCCATCATGTACTAAATTGATAGAGAATATAGTAAACTGCATATTAAGCTAAATGATGTGGCCGGGTAAGTTTGAACCTTTTCCCACACAGACTAAATAATTTTTCGAAAATGCCTGGATGGGCATATATTTTATAAAGGTGAAAAACTGAAACTAGATTAAATTAACCAAATTAATTAAATTAAAACTAGTTTAAATTAACTTTAATATATATAGAGATAACACAGTAAAATGAATAAATCAACTTCATCACATTATATCTACATCGCATGGGAGAGAGCACGAGATAGTAAATCTGTTCGGCAAATAAATAATTGATTCACGTTCGGTAAATTTAAAATCTAATATATGTATATACCTATTAGTAGCATAGGAATGGTCGATTCGAGCTCACTTTTTGACATTTGATCATAATACTTGACCTTTTGCCAAAACCCTCCCTACCCACCATTTTCTTATCAGGAAAAGTATAAATAGAGAAGCTTTCTCAGCTAAAAGTCGTTTTGCTTCCTGCTCTCAAAGCGAATTGTTATATTTACAATCGCTCTCTCTGGACTTATTTTATAACTTTACTATTAAGATGTCTACAATTGTGATGGATGCTGCGGACGTGACAAAAGGTTTGAAACAGGTTACAATTGGAGACACAAATCAATTTTCACAGGAGTTGCTATGAAAGGAGCTAGCTGTGGCAAAATGAATAATGCGATACCAGCATTGCATGCCTGACCAGTAAAAAAAAAAGTGTTTATCAGATCCGGCATTTTGGAGAAAATTAGGTGCTTACACTTGCCGGTAACATGGCGTCCTTCCTATTGACAAGGCTGATGACTGCATGCTTTTCGAGGCAATACAGTTTTTCGTATCCAAGGTTAAAGAAGAACTGGCATCACTCTCCGCCAACAGAAGTTGCGCAAAAAATGAGACCCATTTACTTCGAAGAACAACAGACTGCATGTTTAAAATTGGCTTTGGATTTTGAAGCTTTTGACTGGTGTGTTAAAAAAGATAGCAGCACCATTTCAGTTCAGACAAGGGTCATACCAACTCGTTATTCGGGCCACAAACCTGTTCTGCGACGATTACGGCAACAAGAATTGTAAACATAGCGTGCTTTTTAAAAATTTATCAAATCCGATACAAAGGAGGCAAAGCCAGTGGCACCTTTATTTCAAATGAAGCCGGAATGAGACCTATCAACGGAGGAGGAGGAGAAAGATGATGATGATGAATCTCCGTTAAAGAGACAAAATAATAGTGATTATGTAAGTTAATTTTAAGATATTTTGAATATCCTAATATACGAATCTGTTTAAATATTTATTTATACAGATGTTGAACCTGCTTTTAATGTAAATGAATATAATACATTGTTATTATTAAACCAATTTTATTTAACTACATACTTGTCTTTTTTATATTTTTAACTTTGGATTTATTTTAGAGAATTTGCTTATATTTTAAACTTTGAATTTATTTTAGAGTCTTTGAAAAGAATTGTATCTTATGTCCAGGAGGATGTGTAACGAATATGCCTATGCATCGTCAACTATGTGAAAAATTATGGTGTCCTGCCCTAACAATTGATTATTAAAGTTATATTTATAATGTAAATACGTATCTTTTTAAATATAACTTTTGAGAATATATATATATTTTATTTAGACATATTGTTTTATAATTTAACTATTAAGAAGTCTAACCATATTGCAAAGTCGTGTATTTAACTGAACAAAATCGGGGTATAAATACAAAAAGCATTTTAAAAAAGATTGTAAATCACTTTATCGAGTTTAATTTCCGAGTTCATTGCCTCTGTGATATAAAGTGGCCATTCACCATTAAAAAATAGCATGTACACCTTCATAAAAGGAAATTCGCTTTGTAGCATGCTTTATAGTAGAATCAGTATCGTAGACAGAATCATAATAAATAATACAACTAGTTACATCTCTTAGACAAGTAAATAATACTTGCTCCTGTATTGATTCCCTGTTGTAGACTGGCTCTTTGAAATTGATAGATCCAGGTTTGCTTGAGGATAATCGAATATGAGTCGGTTCACATTTGTCAGCTATTTCATCCACATAGTCTTGCGCTTCCTTAACTGATTTAAGTATGATCTTTGCTCCAATACAGTTCTCGAAGGTTGGTAGAATCTGATGACGAACACATGTATATCGAAAGCCTCTTCAGATGATTTACCGCAAGAATTGCGTGCAATTACACAGGCAGTTTTCAATTGTGAGCCAACCCAGGATTTTCCACAATAAGTGCATGTTGAAATAGTCCATCAAGTGATTTAAAACAAAAAGTTTTGTAGTAGCAACATTTCCGTTGAGTAGAAAACCTTCATCGATTAGTTTGTTACACACGAGAGAAAGTATAGTTGTCCATCCGTTTGAAGACATGGCGATAAGCATTGACATTACTAAATTACAATGTATGTTTATAATAAAATATTTATATAAACTAATAAAAGCTCAATTTCTTCACAAGTCGGGCAGGCGGTAGACTTAAGTCTGTTAGGCGGTAAGGTAGCAAGGCGGTAGATTTAACATAGATTCATTGATCCGCGTGGGTTCAATCCCACAAGCAATGAAATTTTAGATATACTTAACCAATCAACAGCATTCAAACTAAAATATTTTATAATTGCAGGCTAGTTAATTCTATAAAAGATGGCACTAAACGAAATTAAAATAATTTCTATCACAACCATGGAACAAACTTCTCGTGTAGTAAACCGTATGTTGAATCACAGAATCACAACAACTGAAAGAAATGACACTTGATAATATTTATAGACTTTTACTAGTTGTTGACTATGTTTGGGAATCTCTGCATCAATCTGTGAACATCTATTATATATTTTGGAGATTTCTGACCCAATTGTATCTCATTGATCATCAAGTGTTGTGTTTCAACTAACCATGAATTCAATCAACTTATATCAATTTACAATGGAGAAATTTCAACATCGTTTAATGTACGAATCCGAACTATTTCATGCAATTCGATTGAAATTGTGGAGTGGACTCCACGTAAATCGTTTTCATATTGGAAAATTCGTTATTATGGGATACTTTGCGAGACACTGTTTCCTTCCATTTATTTCTGAATGGATTACTTTGAATTTGCAAGTTTTATTGCTATTTCTTAATACGAAATATTGTACATAAAACTATATAACCATAAATTAATAATAAATAAAAACAACAATATATTATTATTACTTTTTTTATTAAGGGTAAGTATAACAATGAGGGTGGACAACAAGTATAGTGAAACAACATTAAACACCTCACTACTACTGTTGTATCTTTTAAGAAGCAGAAGCACGTGAACTGTCCAACACGGTTGTTTTAAATAACTTGATAATAAAATGTTTTGCTATAAAATTATTACTGCTGAAAAATACACGATCAAAATCGAACAACATGTTAGAGAGAGAGTTACCTCTCACTTTATAATATAGATAATAGAGACATAATGAACCACATTGGGTAAATAAAGTACTTTGTATGCAGTCGTTTGAATAATACCAAAAGCGTGTGTTTAAGTTTAACCAACGCTGAATTTATGTAAGAGGTATGCGCCCAAAACTATCAAAAACTTCACTAATGTTATAATGATCAATTTAAATTGCAATCCAGTGTTGACCAGATAAATTATTCGTGTAAGTGTTCACAATAAAACAAAGCGGTTTAGAATACTGTATCGTGTTATGCAGATAGTGTCCAAAATAAGGAAGTTTGTTCGCAGAGTAGACACCACTAAATAACGATTGGAGAAGACAGTCACACGACACAAGCTGCTTCAAATTATCACTTGTAATCAACTCAAATTTTGGAGTCTGTCATGACGTTTAGTGGTGAGTCACTTCCATCCTTCCATCAAAAATTGCCATTACAATTACTTTTATAGCGTTTTCCAGCCCCTTTGCAAATTTCAGTTCCAGCCGAAGATTGCTTTCATGGTAGGGTTGTGCATGTTCCGTCATGTGTAGGTCCGGCGTCAAATGAAACCCGAGAAAAGTATATCCAGCGCCAAAATCTGCCAGTTCAATGCCAATATCATCGTTCACATTGAATTGTTCTAGACTAGTAAACAAATTAACATATTCATGAGTGAATTAGCTGCTTGCAAACTCTGGTGTAAACGGCATTCCCGGCACAGATTCGCCTTTCCGATAGAGAGCAACATGATTGACATTAAAAGTTGAAAATTGAACGGGTTGAATGCACAATCACCATTGTATGCCGTGTTGGTAACGATACCGACGATAAGAAACTTTAACAATTGACCGCGGAACATATTTTCCTTAGAGTGAGAGAGATCGCCTTTGTACATTGTATATTGGTATATGATAGCATTTCAGTCTTCTCAATAAGATAAATTGTATTTTGATGTCTCAGCGCCGAATCGTTCATGCTTAACACCGCAGAATCGATTTTGGTGTTCCCGTTTGTAAGTCGTTGAAGACAGAACTCTGGTTTACTGCGGCCAAATCGGAGTCTAAAATGGGTTTGATTCAGCCTATATTTTCCTTGTGTGATCATATTCAAACAAACCGTTGAATTTAGCTGTATTTCGGAATTTCTAAAGTATCCAAGTCGTTTTTTACAAAACCTGGCGGCATCAACTTTTATATATCCTGATGCAAACAGTTGACCCTTTTTCGCATTCTCAACAACCATAAAAAGATTATTCAGATAGGCGGATAGGCGCCATAGGGATACATGTGAAGTCCTCCATCCACTTGCTTGTCACCAATCGTTAGTGATACATTGGAGATTAGACTGTGCATAAAGTTGTTAACAGGAAAGATGTTATCAGCCGCTAAAATCTTAGTGTTAGCTTCTTGTATTTTGCAGCGAATGATTAGAGCTATGTCGTTGAGATCAATATATTCATAAGCTTAGCCAGAAATAAAATACTCAATCGGTCTACTGTTTTTCGCCACATTATTCAGAGGGTGCACATCGAGGTATAGTAACCTTTCTCTAAAAAAGTCTGCACTGGTCGAGGGGAAAACAAATCGACCTCACTTTTATTGATGGCGATATCATTACTGGACATCATCGTTTTTTATTGAAAGTGTAGACAACGATTTTTAGTGGAAAATTATTTCAACGAGAAATTAAGTGGTTTATTAAATCCTAGTACCCAAGCAAGAACAGCACTCAGTGTAAGCTTAGTGGCAATTTTGTCGTCTTTCTTGATTGGTGTAATATAATAACGTCCTTCAAAGTAAACTACATCTCACCTTTCAGTCCAGACTTTTCTTGATGTAGCTATAGAACGGTGACTTCTCGATACACTGATCCATTGTCGAAGACGTTGTGGATGAGTATGAGGGGGATAAATATTTTGACATCGTTTTCTAGAGAAGATCCCTGACTTTCCTTGATACAGGTCTAGAACGGTAACTTCCGGGTGGAGTGATTGATCATTTACGAGGTGGTGGTGGAGTATGAAAAGGAGAAATACTTTGACGTCGTTTTTTAGAGACAATGTCGAGTTCCTTTGAAGTTGTCTTAATTAGTGCATTTTTGACAACACTAATCTTTTTCAAAATAGCCTTGAATTCACTCCATCCAACAGGAACAGATACATTTGCCCGCGTATTATTGGTAGAATAACGAAGTAAATCACACAATTTTGAACCAACAATAATATGTGCAGCATCAATAATCTCTTTATTCTGTGACCACCAGAAAAGTGGCTTTTTCCATGTAGAAATATAAGTAGTGAAATTGCCTTTGGAATTGATGTCTTGGTAAAACTGGACGAAACCTGACAGATATAGTCACTCAGTGTACTGCTCTCCTCTTCTTTATTATTTCTCTCACGCATTTCATTCTTGCGTTTTTTTCAATAATGTGATCTGCTTTAAGACGATATTGTTTATCTGGTCGTACATATGATTAAACCAATGTCGCAGGTTTGGATATATTATTTAAACTAGAGTATTCTTCTTCAGTCACCAAAACCAATCGTGAATATGCTGATGTACTGGTTTTTATTTTCCAGAAAACAAGGATGAACCAATAGCAGAGACAACAATGGGTGCAAGTATTTTTGTAGTAAAGGGTTTTATATATCCTAGAAATGGATGTAGTGGCGGGAATCCTCCTTTCTGACTGAGTGCAGATTGAACTTTTTTATTGATCGCCTTTTATGGACACATTGAGTCATACAACGAATCATCTTCTTACGTTTATTGATTTGACCATGCAGTGATCTAGCAACGTTTAGTAAATTACCATTCAGTAGGCTGATTGTGATGTCTAACAGTGCCTGGATAAAATCGGGATCAGCATTCTTCACAATAGTTTAACTTTAGATTAGCTTAAAATGCCCGTAGCAGAGAAAATTGTCCCTGAAAATGCTTGAATTCCATTTTGCACATTAATTATTTTACAAAACATTTCCTTTATGTTATGTTTATAATCTTTTAGCCAATGATGTGGGAACGTTGCATTGAGATGCAGAGCGTGAATCGTCCATGAATAAATAAGCATGAAATAAATAATAAATAAAGTATGTATTTTACAATTAAAATTGAAGAAACATATACAAAATGTATAAGTCATTAATTATGCTTCACATGATTATGGTAATTGAGGTGCGATTGTTTGTCGATGTTTTTCAGGAACGTATTCTGAAAAAAAGCCGGATAATTGATGGTTGTCATATGGAAAGCTGTAATTTACACTAACCCACGCCCTCTTGTTTTCGACAAATGACAAACTGCACTTGATAATTTGAAGAGTCATGATATTGTTATTATGGGATGCAAATCTGGTCTGGTCGGTATTCACTTCAACCTGATCTTCATACGCCTTCATGTAGGAATCATATGTGAGCACATTCTTGACAACGCACATATGAATACCCTTTCCTCCCTTATGTTTTGACCCATTTTGGTATAAAAGGCTTTAGGATGAAGGAAGATCCATTCCTTTTGAGGATGCCTGCGCACTCGTCTTTCACACAGCTCAATACTGCAGTATACCGACTTGAGTAGTAAGGGCATTCTTTTGGAAAATTCGAATAGTCCAACTTTAGCAAAATTCCTTGCTTGAGACAAAACTGAAGCATCCTTCCATGACAAACGTATTTCTCCTTTTTATTATGAGTGAGCAGGAGTTTCATGGTAACCTTGTACTTAAGCCCATTTTTCTTTTTTTAAGACTGGATTTTATACTGACCATTCATAAATGAAATCAGCCAGTTGGATAGTATAACCTCTTTCTCAGGTGCAAATGGCAAATCTTCACTTACATCCTGAATATGTGGTGGATACTCAAAGTCCACCTCAAACGTGCATCCAGTATCGCGGTCTAAGTCAACAGTTTCGAAGTCCAATTTATTGATTTCAGGCTAAGTCATCCATTTAAATTACGAGTGTATAAATGACTTTGAGAGAGCATTTCTATATAAATTGTTTGCATCTATATATAGCAATTTATTCTGCTGTTAACTCCCTGGGTATATGTTGTCTCGCATGATGTTATTTCATAAACGTCATCCCACCTCACATTCCGCTTTCACAATATTTGTACATATCAACGTCCTTCAATAGTTCCACTTTAAGTTTCGTCATCGTGAACGCAAATTGCAAACACATGCTGGGTGCTGAAACAAAAAATAATTATGCAGGGTCTAGTTTATTTTCGGTTAGACTGAGGTTGCGGAATGCCTCAAATACATCTGCTAATTGGTGGACATCTTATTTTAAATATTCGAGCGTATAGTCGCCCCAAAATTCTGACACTTGAATATTCACGCTAGGCTTCTTGAGCCCTCGCATAATCCTGCTCTGAACAGAATTGTTTCTTGAGATCATCAAAAAAAGCTTCTCATTGTAGTAGAGTGGTCCCCGTTATTTTTTCGAGCGAAGAAAAATATTTATAAGGAAACACGCCTTTCGCAGTTATGAGACAATCAGGAGCAGAAGCCGGAATTTTTCGACGGCTTTGTTTGAGGTCGGTTGGAGCAAGATTTCTAACGAGATTGTCTAGTGAGTCGCACATAAACTACACACTATCTTTAAATTGAAGTTTCATACGAATAGTAACCTCCTTCATCTTGACATCTTTCTTATCCAATTTGTTGATTTTTTCTATAGGAAATGTGCCAGTCAGTGCCGTGTATTTTTCTTTGAAAGCGGAATAACACCTAGCTCCCATTCTTTCATCATTCCTAGAGCCGCCTGACAGACAACTGCGAATCATAGAAAAATTATGGGAAAATATAGGCAGAACCGTTTAGTCGAGTCTAATTTTGGTATTGCAACCCTGGCAGGCTGCAACTCTGTGTCGACCGGTAAGATGGTCGTGTTACGTCACTTTGAAACGCTAGCTGTTTCTAAATTCTTCATCACATATGTAACACCTAGTGTCTTTATTGTGTCCCTACTTTTCTCCCTGACTAGTCCAGACAACTTTTTGAACAGAATTATCATTGTTCCATTGGTAGAGGTTTCTACCACATTGTTCGAGCACTTGCATGGCATCAATTATGCAGCTATCACCAACAAAGTGTATGTAGCCGAATTTTAGTGCAGCAGCTTTAAGTTCGGGGTGAGGTACGAGTACCGTTCCAAAAGCAGTTAGCATATGTTTAACATGTCCAACAGTGCACTTGTTTAATGTGCACTCGATATCTGCATACACAAAATATGGTAGTTGTTGACATAATCATAGATTACTGAACTCCATATATGTGTTTTTCGGCGGGAGAAGTGTGATTGCCTGCTCTGAGTAACACTGATCGCGATGTACATTATGTTTGCAAAATTTATTTGCATGAACCCAGCTGAAATGAACTTTTCTCATGCGACGTCCAAGTAATCGGTTTAGATTTATTATGAGTAGGTAATGAGCCGGATCTTTAAGTGCCAACGTATTGATCACCTTTCCAGGTGTTCCCGATGATGCTGCAGCTCCGAGAACTCTTACTAGATGGCTTAATTTTCCTCAGTCCACTCTAGCAAATTTAAATAGATGCCAGGATTGCGTTGTTTAAAAGTGATGAAATCACGTGCATTAACTGGTAACACAATTTTCTCCGATTATACTTGGCTTACATTGGATGTCTTGAAAGATTTATATTAAATTCATGGGAAAGCAGACAAGCAGGAACAGAATACTGTATTTGAAACATTGGTTGGCAGTCTTTTTAAAGTTGAGCACGACCTGTTTGCTATTTAGTCGACATGGAAGTGTAGAATAATCTGTTTAACCTCGACAATCAGGCGCTGAGTAAAATTTGTAGTAGACGGTATGGGTAGAATATGCGGTGACATTGGTACTGTTGACGAGGTTGTTGGTAGCGTTGGTGATGTTGGAATATCGTGGCAGCCTGCACCGTGATACAATTTCATCCTCCTGATAAATTCTTCCTCGCTCATCTCCTTTTCCGCCACCTCTCTGATATATCACTGTTTTCCTCCTCCTCCATCTCTGTTATATCACTATTTTCCTACCCCTCTTAACTGTCCTCCTCACTGCTAGAAATATCGGATATATTTCCGAATAAGGAATTCAAAAATAAATAAAAATAATAATAAGTCACGAATTGAATTAATTCCAAATGTATTAGTAGTAGTAGTAGTAGTAGTAGTAGTAGTAGTAGCTTAGTAGTAGTATAGTAGTAGCAGCTTAGTAGTAGTAAATAAAGTAGTGGCAAAGTAGTAGTAAATAAAGTAGTAGCAAAGTAGTAATAAATATAGTAGTGGTAAAATAGCAGTAAATTTATAACTATAGAGCACTGCGCACAAATACGACCGTTCACGTCAAGAGCTTGGAGCGGAATGAATTTATGTTGCGAAAGCTTCGCTATTTATACATTTTTAGATAAGAAAATAAAAGGGGTTTAGGGGAGGGTTATTATTTTTTTGTTGGGAGTAGGGGGAGTACGGATGGTAGGAGGGGGGTATGGCCAAAGGTCAAGTGTTATGGTCAAAGGTCAATAAGTCATCTCAAATCGACCCTTCCTATACCACTCTTATTCTGTTTAAAATATGTACTACTAATCACATCAATTTTTTATAAACATATAGCAGTATTTATTATAATTATTTTATTATATCTTCAAAAACTGTAATAACGCTTCATTGTGTCCTTTAAAGCACTGTCTACATACTAAATCATTATCTAACAGCTCGCAGTCCCTCTGATCTTCTATACGTGGTAGTCCTTGAGGAGTGCTGCCCGTTACCCCTAGAAATCTTCCTTCCCATTGACCGATTTCAGTTAAATGTGGTACACGCATACCTTGTCTCCAAACTTAGTTTTTTTTTTTTATAATAAAATATAAAAAAATGTTTTTAACAATTTTAACAAAAGGTTATCTTTTTCAATATTTTTTTTTGATGACGGCATCATAAACGACCAACTCTGAAAAGATATGAAAAATATACGTATCAACCTTAATTTGTATAAATGCTGTTTGTAACTCAAAAAATTGTGTGTCTATGACATAAGAATATAATGATGTTTTGAACACTATATAATATTGAAACATAATATAAAACTAATATAAAATTCTACTGAAATAACGCTTCATCAGATCAACGATTATAAAACGTGCTTCGTAATTGACTGGAATTAATAAGGTTTGAAAAAAAAAATCTGTTATTGGTCATAGTTTTTAGGTCATTTGATGATGTCCTAATGATATAAGATGTAAAAATGATATTAGAAATCCTAAAAAGGAAAAATTATTTCAGCACGAAATTGAATTTTTATGCAAATAATTATGAGCAATTAGGTTTCTGTATGTTTTGGAATGATTTGAGCAGCATAAAAGGCTATTTTGTAGAACGATATGATGTGATCAGATCATATAAAAATTTAGATATAATATGTATGATGAATCGAACTTACTCAATATAAATATAAAATATCAATTTAAATCTAAATCTAAATGTACAAAATTACGGATCTTTCTAATATGGATGGGATGGACAGTTACTTTTCATATATTTAAATACATAAATTATTTTTATCGAATAATGTGTTTACATATATATGTCTTACACACAACTTCTTATGAATCCCAATCTCACTTTAATTGTATATAGGTTTGAACAAAATCAATAAATATATATATATAATGGATCCCAATAAAGCATATAATATTGTAGAAGTTATAACTATATCTATATGTTTCAAGGTGATTATCAACACTTATAACTTATTTTTTTCAATGTATCACGTGATCTGGCAAGGTCCGGCCTAGGTCATAAAATCGAGTTTTGAGATCAAATGCTTATAATGATTAAATCAGTAACTCTGAAACTTTTCATAATTGAATATACAATATTTTATATCAATGAACAACATTCCACATGAATTTGATAGGTGTTGTTTTTGGAGGTCATGAAAACAATTTTAATTTTAAACTTACCCGGCTAGTACTGATCCGAACCACATAAAATGCCATGATTTATTTTCTAGATTTTTTCAAAGCCCAAATTTTGTGTGTCTATGACATAAGAATACAATGTTGTTTTAAACACTATATAATATTGAAACATTTAAAGAGTATATTTCATGAATTTTATCTAATATAAAATTCTACTGAAATAGCGCTTCATCAGATATCAACGATTATAAAACGTGCTTCGTAATTGACTGGAATTAATATCTTAAATTCTTTAGACATACGTATATGAAATATAAAAATTTCACTATCATAATAATGTAATAAGTTTCAGGCCTCGGTTGTTGAACGTGTATGAAGCACGAACAAATATTGCTATCATAACCAAGCGGACTGTAAGAGTATAATATTGCTCCCTGAACAATCGACAGTTTCGCAATAACTCAATTAATACTAACATAGCTTATTTATTGAGATCAGCGTGAATTAGGGTCATTTCAGGGAATATATACTACGGCGCAAATCTGTACCTATGTATTTGGTTAACGTTAAGGATCGCTTTTGAATTTTTATCTACATGATCCATACTTCGGGTATTAAAATCTCTTTTCAAGAAAATGTGGTCTCAACAGAGTATTTAATACTATACTAAAAACTCTCTGAAGCCATTCGCCAATTTTATTTAAAAAATATGTAATTTAGGCCCTAACAGAAAATATTTAAATAATTGAAAAGGAAAAAAAAAATTTCAATTGTAGACGTTTTCAATGAAAAAAAGTTTGATTAAGTTGATAGATATTAAAAATAATACTCAGTTAACATTTGTTCATACTAAACATCCAGTGACGAAGTTGACGCCAGCCAATTATTGATATCATATTCATTTGCTGGCTATAGGTCAGGAATCTTTATGTTTCAATCATTTTTTTATAATTACGCCAGTTTTGAAAAAATGCTTACTTATCTTGACATATTACGTATATTCAATCTTGGTATTTACATTGTATATTTATTTCAATCAACTTTTACATGTCACTGTCATAACATTTATTAATTTAACTTGTCCATGTCCGTTACTAAAATAATCAAAATAGTAATATATTACAAAATAATTATAAATAATACGAGTTTATAAATAATCTGATGTAATATTTTATAAAAACTGTTTTGGTTATGGATGAATAATACTGTATAAATGTATAACTGTATAAATACGGTATAAATGTATAACTTTATAAATACAGTAAACATTTAATATATTATTAGCTGTTTATATTTTAATCATGTAATAAAACACTTATTTTTAGCATGCAAATAATCGACGCTTTACTCAATCTTAAATGTTATTTAAATGTTTTTTATTTGCATTATAACGCAAAAATGGGATTACAGTATTGCACTGTTTTAATATTTTTGAAAATGCTTGGTGTTATAAACCTATATTGTGAAATATGAAAATGTTACATAGTTTGCTAAAAAAATCTCTTTACATAAATGCTGTTGTGTGTTAATTTGTTACATCATGTTATGCAATTCGATAGAGCTTATTAATTATTAATATAGCTTATATTGAACGGCGAATTAAAATACAGCATATTATTATATAATTAGATAATAGTGTCAATGTAATGTAATGTAACAAAAGACTAACTAGATGTGTAACTAACTAAAAACATGGCTTGTTATTACCTAATAAATATTAATTAGCACCATGGTGCCTTAGTTTTTACAATAACAGCTCTCGAACTTAGGCTTACATTGTTATTGTAAAAACTTTAGGCGCATCAGTAGGCCTACAGGTTGAATCCATAATCCATTATAAAGTATACAATATAATATGTATACTAAATTGCATTTAACTATTATATGGTATGGTAGATATGTTTTTATTTTATTGTTTCTAAAGCTGCAGAGCTAAAATGGTTACAATTATAAATAAACAAATTAACACCATTATCACAATAAATAAACAAACAATCACCTGCGCATTCAAACTTGTAAATCATAGAAAAACTTCTTTATTCTCACTATGAAACAAACTTATTTCAATAAATCAATACATTCATTTTTTTAATGAGTTATCTAATTTGACTTACAGTTATTTTTCATTGACATGTTTCAAATGTATTCAAAAACATATAGCCGGCGGCGTCTGAAATTAATTTGTTTGTTTTTAATTAATAATAGAATATATCATTATATATATATTACGTGTATTGTTATTATATAATAAAAGGGGGTCTTTTAAATATTAATAAAATAATGTGTCAGTCGTATTGTTATCTAAACAATAAACTACAATTGAATGGACTCATTATGCAATTAACAGGATTATTTGCGGTGCTTTTAATCAAACACACCTGTAACCCTTTTTTATTATAATTTCTCTCAATGCTCGTCTTTATCTGATAAACAATAATTAACTACAACCAGGACAACAAATTAAAAAAGAGAAAAGAAGGGGAAGCAAATCTATTGCGAAGATTATTCTTGACAAACTCAATATGTTTACGGCTTGAAATATGGGAGGAGATTGACGGAAATTGGTTCATAAAACCTCATTTGCCTGTGCAAACACAAGATCTATAAAGTTTCCAAAGTGAAGAAGCAAAACGATCATTGCATATAGGTCGAAGCCGTAAACGAATCGGGAATGACTTTTTCTCTTTATGCCATATTGCAATATGAGTTGTTACCTGGCTGTGCAAGCTATACCAGTGTTGCATTGTTTTAAGAGATAAATATTTCATTAGAATAAAGATACACTGTTACAAAACGGGTCGGTAGATTGATAGATTTTTGCACATATACTGCCATGGTTACTCATTTCCATTGTTGTAAGTTAGTTTCGTAATGAGTTGTAAATATGTTTATGATATAATGTGTTGATATATGTGCTCCGTGAAAAAATCTTTATCTCGTGAATTTTTATCTCAAAAATACTGACTTATATTTCTACGATCAGAAGATACTGATATCCTATTGATCATACATGGAAAAGGATTTGCTATCTTATGAAAATGGTGAAATTAGGCGAGGTAAGAATCTAATTATCTTAATACTTCATTTATTTTTCGTATATTAATAAAGGTAAGAATTCGATTCATTTCACTTGTTTGTATATGTTTTGATTGAAAGTCTCATACAATGATTAATTATAGTAAATATATACTATATATTACCGTTTTAAAAATGTTTTTAAATCTTTAAGACGGGATAATTGTATACTAAAGCAATTTTTAATTTAATTAAAATTATGAGTTTATATAATTTTAAGACTTTGTGTTAAATTTGTTAATAATATTATTACATTATGGTCAGTGTAAAGAAAAACAGATTTCAAAATTATTTTATGGTAAACTTTTTAACGAATTTAGTGAAATAAAAGTTTAAACTATTTGTAATTTATACAATAATTTTAATAAACAACGACTTTTTAATATCACCTAATATATATTAATTGATTAAGATTTTGATAATTTATAAATGGAATTATAGTATATGTACTTATTTAATATCTGAATAATATTATATAGATATTTTGATTCATATAAAAAATTATTCAAGTTTATAACATTATAATTTGCTTCACACGTTATACTCTTTTTTTATAGTTGAAATTATTACTCAATAATTTTTATTACAAATCTGTATCATTAATTTTTATAAAATTAAATAAAGCAATTACTTTTTTAAATGAATACGTATCGCTTTAAATGTTTTTGTTATTTAAATTTTGTTATATTGAAAAAATATAAATTTGTTTATTTATAAATTATTATAATATATATAAATACACTTTTGTGGTCTCAGCTACCAATGTTGTAAATTGTCCTGTTTGAACTATCTCTTATTATATCTTCGCCTTTTCTTTGAACAATAATATAATCTATTTGGATTAATCCAAAATGAGTAAATATATAAACTTGTGAGCTAGCACGAAAATATATACTTCATTACTTTAATAATAATCTGTAATTGTCTCGTAGCAACATTTTTATAATTAATTTTCAATATTAGGATCATCAAATATTATTCAACCAAAAATCCTACATAATTTTTTTAATGAGTGAAGGTATATACTTTTATTAAAAATTCAAATCAATAAAAATGCTAGATTAATAACAGTTTAAATTTAGATAGTTCTCATTCAGTATTGTCAATCTAATATCTTAATAAGCTTAACATTCTCCATGCCCTGAAAACTCTCCATGAATTAAAAAGTTTTACAATCATTTGCATTATACAAAAAAATGAATTTTGTCAAAGCATAGAAATATATATTTATAGTTATAATTTGAATTTATATGAATGTTATTGTCCTTAACAGTTATTTCGCACTATTTGTATAACTATTGCGTTGAATAAAACTTTCAACTATAAAAAAAAACAATTAACATAAGCTCCTTGCACAATAATTACGGTATATTTTCTCAGAAAGCCCATCAAACATCCGCTCGAAAATATTCTCAACTGAAATCCCAGAGCCAGATGAAGATGAATTTCTGACACATTCAGGAGTAAATCAATGTCTCCGTCCTATATCAAGTAATCGACAGATCAAATCAGCATCAAGAGCAATCCGTTGCCATAGTGAATCGGAGGTAGTAGACGCAACGGTGGTTTCAGGCTCAGCCGGGGACGTGTACCACTCGGCGACCGCCTCCGACGGCTGCGAGGAGTCACGTGATCAGCTGACGCAGTCCCGATGCTCAATCCAGTCGACAACACTGCGCTGTTCGAGTGCACCGTCAACCTCGTCAGCCCGTGGAGAGAGAGAAAGAGTGGCGGGTGACCAGGGGAACAACTCCGACTATGATACGGACCTTGAGTCGGATTTCGAGGATGAGGATGCCGGGACGCGGGCTCCGTCGCAGGTCTACGAGCAGGCTTGTCTCAAAAACAGTAAGTACACCTTGTGCCACATATGTGCCGTTAGATTTACACTGGAGTTAATGACATTTAATGTCGTTGTCTGGATGTGATACTTACTAAGACGAGGAACAGTTTTGAGCCTGAATCTTGATCAAATTATTTAATAAGAAATGTGAATATTGGCCATCAACTAGTAAATAATTTTAAAAAACATGTAAAGAAAAAACATACAACAAAATAATATGACTGAAAATGTACATGTAGCTTTCAATTGACATTATTACTCACACTATAGGGATCAGAAGGGGGTGCGCACAATTTGTTTTAGAGATGTACACATAGGAATGGGATGGCCGAGTGGTTAAGACGCTGGTTTGCGGATGCCAAGGGTGTTGTCTCGGAGCAGGTTCGAGCCCGCCCTTGGACTCTCCTGTTCCTGGCTAGCAGCTGTGCTAGTCGATAGTTAGCGACCCTTAATGGGTTCGTTTGGTATGAAAAAAAATATAGAAAATGGTATGAAAAATGTGAGTGACTGTGACTCTTTAAGAGTCATTGGTGAAGTGGGCGCGCTTCATAAACTACTCACTGCTTCAGAATCCGGGCCCTTGACCGACTTTGATATTACTTGAATTGTCGTTAAATAAATATTATTATTATTATTATAAAAAAGACTCTTGAAATATTATACTAAAATCCTTAAAAAACGGGAAAGCACTATTTTGTCAAAAGGGTCTGTTCCCTTGGCTGCATCAATGGATTATGTACCAATTTTTCATATTTTGTTAAATTGTAAACAAACATTCAACACATTATAAACTATTTCAGTTAATTTTTTTTTTTAAGTTATTACCTAAATAAATTTACTTAATATAGGTAATAATAATAAGTTTATATATAAAACTTTTTCAAAATATATAGTTTTATACAAATGAGAAAACTACAATAAAAAAAAAACTGTTATTCGAATCGCTTTTCTACTGTTAAAGGTATATTAACAGACACATAATATCTCTTTGGGCAGATGTTCTTCCTGCCAGATTTTTGATACGTAACATGGATGAAGGTCTCGTGCGTATGCGCCATCACTACCTCGGAGCAGAAGGCGCCAAAGCCTTTGCCAAGTCACTCGAAGTATGTTTAAAGTAAATGTAATTTTTCAATGATTTTTCAATGTTACCTCAAGGTTTTCACTCGTTTTGAATTGAGGCAACATATAAATGTGGGTATTAAATAATCGTTATTAGTTAAACTATTAATTAATAATTTATCAATTTAAAGGAATAAGTAAATATAAAGGAATAAATCCAAAACTAATTATTTTGCTTAATATCTAGGCAAATTATTAGTCAGTTTATTGTATACAAATTATTTCAGTTATACGCTGACAACGATACAATTATTTTAATTAGCTCGAATTTTTTCATTAATTATTTGCTTATATAATTATAAACATATTCCTTATTCCTTATGGAATAGGCCGGGAAATTCATTCTCAGTCACTATCGATGTTATTTAGTATGCATCAATGCTTGTCAAATTTAATCTATAATAGAAATGTTATTGTTACTTCCATAAAATTCTTGTTATTAATTTTGTTATGCGAAACGAAATTGGCTTTGACATTTTACGTGTGATATATATATCGATTAAATATAATTAAATGTAACTTATATCGCATTTATTTCTTTTTCTTTTTTGTATAATTTTATAGAAAAATTGCAAAAGTTTTAATTTGTTTTATTATTTTATTTTGTTTTAAATATTGTTTGAAAAACAGTATTTGAATAATGTTTCATAGACCTTTTTCTAATTTAAAAGTTTCTAACATTCACATTCCTTCAGTCCAGCAGTCCCATTTGGGCGGTTAAGTGTCCTATCGGCATCATCAAATTAAAACATATTGAGACAAAAATGATAAACTAGCTATAGCTGGCTTAATATCGCCAACGTTACTGGCCGAACGGGATTGCTGGACAACAGGGACAAGCGTATGAACGGGAGCATGACTGTACATTTGAGAAGACACTAATGAAACACTATTTACAACAATAATTAATTAGTTGATTATTTCATTTTCAGAAAAATCCGCTAATCGATTCCTTAGACATTTCCGACAATTTTTTAGAAGAACAAGGTTGCCGAGAACTTGCGATCAGATTGAAACAGAATATAGTCCTCAGTAGTTTGGTAATTGTATATATATATATATTGTATATCTACGTGTATATCAATTAGAATATTTTAATAATCATACATTTCTAAATATTTAGAACTATATGCTCATTAGCTCTTGTTTAATAAAATTGAAATGGTAGATTTAATAAAACTTAAAGGAATATTTTTTTTTGATAAATTTTTTTAATATTTATTTTATATTGACTAAAAGATTTCTGGAGAGCTTCGTGTAACTAGCAACTCAAAAATTTAAAACTATTTTCTTTATTATTGTTTTTCAGTATTTATTTATTTCTGTTTTTTAAATTTTGTGACAAACGGATCATGTTTGATTGAATAATTAAAAAGAATATAAATATAGTAAGACACGTGAAATTATTGCAGATATCATCAATTTAACTCATAAATTTATAATTTCATAAATTAAAAAATATCCTTACATTTGATTATTAAAAAATACATATATATATTTATTTATTTATTGGTTTTTTCGTTATTTTTGTTATTAAAAACTTGTCATTAAATACTTCACCCAGTTTTAATTGTATATTTTATTAATTTAATTATTTATTTATCATTCATTCATTTTAATTTAATTTAATTATAATAGCATAATTTGATATTATATTGTATTTATGTCAAATACTAATCGTATAAATAATTATGCATTTTGAAATTATTGATTATGGAAATGCATTATACTGTTTTATCGCAAACTTTGACTAAATAAGATATATATGGCTAATAGCCTATACAATATAATTGACAACATATCGAAGCTTTTTAGAAATTGATTACACATGTACATTGATCATTCATAATTTTTACTCTAATGCTTTCGAAACATTCTAATATAAAAAAAAAGTTTTTAAAAAAATATTAGAGTTATTTATAAAATTCTTTAAAATTTATTTTTGTTTTCAATAACTTAATAACATGAGAGATTGAAATATTTTAATCAAATTTATATATTTCCTTCATATTTTAGAATGTTTCAATGAACTTCATGGGACCTCAAGCTTCCGCAGCTTTTGCAGATATGTTAGAGACAAATATGTCTCTCAAAACACTTAAACTTCAAGGTTTGTTCTATAAAGTTTTCGACTTGTGTTACTTAGAAACGTAAACTTTAGAATTTGTTCACCTGTGTATCGTTAAAAAAACAAGACTGGTTTTGCGTTCAGAAATAAATAAACAGAAAATTGGTATTACATATAATTGAACACAATTCAATTAATTATATTTATAGTCATTTCCTACATTGCCAATAATCTTTATGATAATTCATTTTTTTGCTATAGTAAAATATACCTGTTGCATTCACAAATCCAATTTCACGAACCTTTTCAAAGTAGACTAGGGATTTCGAATAAAAATATTTCTTCAAAAATTTTTCTTTGCAAGAGCTACAATACATCAGGAACCTGCATTCTTTCCATGTGAAGTATTGAATATTGGTCAGTTAAATAAAATCATTATTAATATGATATTGAGAATAAAAAGTGTCCCTTATAGATTTTTTTCAAGGATTGTAAATACATTTTAATTTTAATGTATTATATACATATCAAAATTATTATGAATAATTAATTTTATAACAGAAACAAAACATTTAAAATTAAAACTAAAGGTAAAAACTGATTTGTAGTCATTATTTGTAAACTTCGATGTCAATTAATATTCACCTATAAACCCATATTTATTTATACTCTTAAATTGTTTAAGTATACATATATATATATATTCTACTTTTCTGATAACAGGGAACCATCTCAAGGACCAAGACGCTCTATTTCTTTGTAGCGCTCTTAAGAATAATATTACACTGATGTCTCTGGACCTCAGTAACAATGAAATTGGTGATGATGGAGCTATAGCAATCGCTGAAGGACTGGTATGTTCTCGTTTATCTGTTATATTGTTTTCTCCACTTCGAAAAGAATATACTGTGATTAATATATTTCACATAATATCTCACAAAACAAATATATTCACATTAACTATAGTGGAATTTATTTTAATAGGTTATAATTTACAAAATCTTGTAAGACAAAGTCGTTTATTAACTGTTTTGATATAGTTTATCATTATTATAAATATAATTTAATTATTTAATTATAAAAATGGGTAGTTATTAATCTGATTACACTTATAGTAGGGTTGTCCAATATTAAATTTATAAAAATAACTAAACAAAGTAATGATTAAATGCTAATCAAATCGACAAATACATATTTTAAATTAAAAATGTATTTTGCTATATTTTATAATTTTACATGGTTATTTTTTAAAATAGTTTTTACTATCAGAATTCCATTATTTTATTAATCATATTGTCAAAAGTTTATTTCGTTCACATATATTTAAATATTATTATTAACAAACTTGTTTACCATATATTAATATAAGTTTATATATTCCTTATATTTATTTAATATTTTTTAATTTTTTTAATATAGGCCTATTTATATATATATATTACGTTTTTATATTTATATGTATATTTATATATTAAGAAAAGTTTATATATCAGATACAAAGTAATTTAGCAATTAATGCAGTTTTAAAATATTTTTATTCAAAATAATATTTTAGGCCACAAAAACATTTAAAATGTATTGGTACTGATTTTAATTAGCTATGTTAGAAAATTTCAAACACAATTTCAAACCAAGCTACAAGCTATATTGTTCAACTTCATTTGCTTCATATCCAAAGTGCATAGAATGAAAAAGAGCTTTTCTGTCATATATGTCAGCAAAGTTTATACAAGATAAACATTCCATGATCAATTTCCACGACCGTTAGTATAAAGTCAATAAGGAATTTTTGACCACCATTAATTGCACAAACATTTTTTTTAATTAACTGGAGAAAATTCTCGAATATCCGTAACATATTTACCTTTTTTATAATTTGCTTAATTATTAAAAAATTATTTTAAAAAATTAATTAAACCAACCTTCTCTATATAATCAGGAAGTATTTAAAACTAAAATTTAACTGCAGACTTCAACTTTTTTTATAAACCATGCTAATTCATTGAGAATACTTAAATGGACAACGTTATTCAATTGCATTTACATACTTATAATGTGTTTAATTACTTTATGGAGTATTGAGTTTTATTTAGTTTTAAGCACGTATCCTGGAGATCACAAAGTTCTAATATACTCGTTCTGACGTCAGAACTATTTTTGCCGGAAGTACTGGAATCCTGAGTAGTACTTTAACCGTTTAACACGTAAATATCTTTCAAGTGGTAAACGTTTATAAAAGAAAGTTATAAGAAAACTTTAACTCGCCACAAGCTTAAGTAATAATTGTTTTTAAGAAGTAAGTGAAAATTTAGACAACACGGAAGACACCACCTATTCATTAAACGGATTTTGGTTTATTGCTTTTAGTTTATTGATTACAAAAACGTACTGATGAACATCATTTTCTTTCATTTCTAAGGTCATGTTATTTCAACGTAAGATGTAATGATTTTTTGACCATTTCTCCAAATATATAGACTTTGTTTATATTTACGACCAGTTATACAAATTTTACAACAACTAAAGATAGGTGATATATATGTAATAACTCTAAATTATTTTTTTTGGATTTATATGATTTGTTGAGTTAGTTTTTATATTTCATAAACACAAAAATAATTACTTACATTTTAGAGATTTAAAAAGCAAAAAAATTATATTAAAATCATGAATTGTAAATTGTCTTATTACTGATTTTGTAATATAATTTGGTTTAAATAAAGTTTGTCCATTAAAATTATTTCAGTACATGATAATAAAATGAAAAAGTATATTAATTATATATGTATAAGTATATAAGAAGTATATCATCTACTTATATTTGAATATTAAAATATAATTTATGGCTCGTAAGAGTTTGTACTAAGTCGGAACAATAATCATACAATTGTGTGATTAATATATTTAAAAATACGAAATAAAAATAAAACAATAGTTTTAAATTGACAAATTTACAATGTATAATATACCATATGTTTTTTAGGCAGTAAACATTGGTTTGTCGGATCTAGATTTAAGTTGGAATTGTATTCGCAACAGAGGAGCAGAAGCCTTGGGAAATGCAATATCGGTAAGCACACTTCCATTTTGGACTATCTTAAAATGTGAACAATATTATTATAGATTACAATTAGTTACAATTATTTATATATATATATGTATAATATAAATGGTTAAATTATACTTTCCTAGTTATCGCCAGGCCCGTATTTAGAGACATGCGCGCCATGCGCGCGCATGCTCCTCAGGATTTCCAAAAAAAATTATGTACGTATATTGAATTGTGAATTAATTTTGAGAAGAAGGATACACAACAAAT
>JAUZND010027049.1:0-23785 GCA_034780555.1 Coelogynopora nodosa
TTGATTAATTCATAGATTTAAATTTAAATTTCATAGATATCATGAATTTATATGTTAAAAATCATTATTACAATACATATAACTATTAATAGATACTTTGTAACTCTATGCACACATTTTTATAAAAAGTCGTTGTAACTTATATGGGACATACTGTATGTTTATCAACAGAAAATTATTTCAAAACGTTCAAATTAAGGCAGAAAATGAAATATCGTAATGAAACGTTTTTAAAAACCAGACACTTTATAAAATATATTTGATTATTTTCATTCATGTGTACGACTTACTTCCTTCTTCAATTTGGCAACGATGAGAGAGTTCATGATAAGGATACAGCTAAAGGGAACGAGGTAGGTGATGGTCAGAGTAAAGATCGGGTAAATGCGGTAGGTCCCCTCATTGAACCGATCTTCACATGCAAGATGAGGTGTCTCGTTCACTCCGCCACTATGCCGGTACTTGATCCCGTAGAAGAAAGGGACCGGGATGGAGCTCAGAATTCCGACTGGAAGAGTTAATTATAGAAGGGAACATAATAATAAATAATTATTCAAATTCGTATATCGAATATTCACAGTCCCTCTGTAAAGATTGTTATCGACGTATATTTAATATTAGCAATTCCCTCCAGTTTTCTGATAAAACGGTGCATGTATACTTGTTTTGTACATCGTTCTGAAGACATTTCGGCGTTGGAGGACGACGACACAAACCTTGTTACCGACATAAACCAATTATTGTAATATTCATTTAATTTATAATTAAATCAAATTAATGAATATTCATATATAAATTGCTTTTTATAAGTTGCTTCATAGTTGTATAAGTAGCTATTCACATACAAAAATATATAAACAGTACATTTTCGTTTAATTAAAAAAGTTGTCCTACATTTTTCATAATTTTTAATACTTTTCCTATTTATTTTCACATGTTTGACAAACCGGATTAATTGTACCACTCATTTTAATTGTTTTGGGTATAACTATTCGTTTTATCCTAATCTAGGCTGTGAAATATCCTTTCAGCTAACAGTTAATATATTGCAGAAAATTACTTCACATTATATCTTAAATACAATTTTACAACGTTTGTAAAGGTGTATATCTGATGAATATCCTAAGTTATATTTTAGATCACTTCAATTTGTCAGATTAGTAGATAATGTTATAATTATTACTAATAGAAAACATATATGTTCATTAACTCTTGGTTTATAATAAATAATCTCTCGTTAAGTATTTAAAGATTCGCTGTTATAAAAACTATAACTTAGTCAACATAAAAATGGATAGTAAATACTGTTTCTGGCATTTTCTTTTACTTAATTAATTATTTTTTAAGTGTGTTAAATTTACTAGGTTTATTAGCTGTTTACAATATTTCTAAATGAATCGTGCCATATTCTGACGTAATATATATTATATAATTACAATTAATTTGTTGTCAGATATTAATAAGTAAAATGCTTAATAGAAACAATTTTTGAAAATTATCTTTGCCTTTTCTATTGCATCGTCTGAAAATATGTACTATTTCATATTTTTTTACATCATTTATTCACTTTAAAAAAAATAGAATTAGAAAACCATAATAATTGAGAGCTACTTACACATCTTTATTAATTTTATTAATAAATAAATATTAAATGATTAAGTTATAAGCGCATACCAAATGTCATCTGCGTAGCCCTTTTTAAACCGATAGTACGAATGTACTCCATCCCTGTTACCAGCCCCCTAACCCCGAGCAGCTCACATGGACTGCATTTCGATGTAGAATATAACTGAAACTGAAGAAGCTGCCACACTTGCTTTTGTGCGATCTTACTTTTAAAGCAATATATATTCTTGCATTTGCCAACATTAAAGTTATCGATGCCATGTACCACACGACTTGTCTGTCATTATAACCTTCTTGAAACTCATTTTAAACGAAGATTCAGTATACTCCTAAAGAATTACTTCTCACGTCGTGTACTGTCCGTCGCCATCTCCAATTTCTGAAGTTCTTCTATATGCCTGTTACCTCCGGAATCCCCTATGGAGGATTTACTTATCCATTCATTTTCTGTAACTTTATCTAAAAAATATCCTATTAGAATTCCTATACTGAATATATGAAACAATGCCCTTTGATAACTCATATAGATTATCAGAACATTGTACTTAAAATTGCGGTCACGGAAGACTTTTTTTCCAGAAATTCGCTTCTCACTGTTTCAAACTGAACTACCAAAAATCTAAGTGTTACTCATCATCACTCCAACTAACATAATATTTGCAATATTTTAATAACAAGCCATTTTAAAAATCATGTAGAATTGCATTTTGAGTAAGCTGTTATTTTTTTAAAAATTATTATTTTAATCTAATAAGTTTTGAAACTACGTTTAGCAGATGTCATTGATGTCATTGAACTTCAAAAGTTCTCTCACAAGTTATCACACTGTATGTATGCTGTTGGAATCGACTTTACTTGTTAAATCATGAAGTATACGTATTCTTTTTTTAAATTATGCTGAAATTTTAATTTGGTCATCTTAAAATTAAAAAATAATCAGACTACAATTGTGCATTTCATGGGAATGTACTATACATTGATGGCTTCTACATTTTCGTGGTTATTGCTTTGCGGGAATATTAATTTTTCAATAATTTATAACGTAAAATGATAATGTTTTGTTGTGGAAAAAGTAATATATTTTAATATAGTTTAATGTCTCATATTTTATCTTTGCAATTTATTTAGTTATCTTATATGGTCTTTGATATTTGCAAGAATATTAAAAATTTAATTACTACTCTTCTCAAATACATCCCCAATGCACCATTAATGTATAATATATCTACTTTATTCACAATATTTAAAAAAAAATAAAAAAATACTTAATTCGGTTAAAACCATGCGTGACAATTTTCACAGCACCAATCATTTCAATTAAATTATATATTTCGGTCGCTCCTACATTTAATTATCCGAATTTTAACATTGAGGAGTATATCACAGGTTCATGTTCTTGGAGGTATTTAATAGAAACAGGAGAAAGTCACTACAGTAACTATAATGTTCTAATGTGTCTGACCTCCGCTCCCTCTATATATATATATATATATATATATATAGCTCTCCATTGAAATAGAACTCTGGACATAAGGGAGAAGAAATTAATAATTATTACGTCACTGTTTTACTTATTTATATTAATTCTAAAATATAACATAATATAAGATATCTCATATAAACAGTTAGTATTAGAAAAGATCACAACTTACTTTTTGTATTTTTTATGAAGAATTTTACAAATTAATAATAAAGGCTGCATAACATATTCTTGGGTGATATATATTCAAAAGTGTATTTTAAAAAACAAATACGTGTAGCCAACAGCTCACACTACATCCTTTTTTTAAATTAATTTTGTTAGAAAAATATTGATTCAATTTTTTTATTTGAAATTGTTTTATGTTTAGTTATATTTTATTTTTTATGATCGATAGTAAAATATAGCTGATGTAAATAACAGAAAAAAATGAAAAAATAAATCCAACTAAAGTAAGTAAAATATAAATATCCCGATGAATAAAATGATAATTAAAAAATATTACCACGTAAACGTTACCATTTATGTTGATTAATAGTTTTTTCATAAATAAATATAATCAGAATATTATTTTAAAATATTTCCAATATAAAGTGACAAATAATTTACTTCAAAAGCTACATTTTGTAAAAAATTAAATTAGTAGAATTTATTCATACAGGATAAGTTATTTTAATAAATAAATTTAAAAAATCATTAAATTAATATTTTGTTCTATTTTAATCAGCTTACATTAGTCACAACAGAAGTATATAATAGGTCGTTTAGAAGTCCCCCTAACATTGATGTAACGTATGTTTGTTTGATTAAAAACGTAGTTGGTTTATTTTGTTTTAGTATATATTTTTGTAAATAAGTGGCTTAGTAAAAATACTACTTACGGTACTTGATAAATGCTGTATATAATAACTTTATGTATATAGATAATAAATTGTACCACATATGGTACAACATAATTGAAGTTTCATTTATCTATATTAACTACAAATTGTATATGTATACTAGTATAACCAATAATTAAATTAGTTAATAAATAATACACAAAAGACCAAACTTGTTTTTCTTATTCTAATTTGCATATTTATTATTTTTTCGTAATACTTTGATGGAAAAAACTTTTTTGTATATTTAATGTGTTTATTGGGTAGCTAGAGGGTAACATTATTAATGTAGGACGAATGGTTACTGTAATATGACAAAATCTTGTTTATCTGGTAATGGCGGACATGATCATGTTTTATGAAAAATACTCAAGGGTGCTACAGCGGCATTAACGGTATTTGGGATCAGCACAATTTTCTAATACCGAAAGTGCAAAATACATTGGACTGACTCCAAAACAAGCTTACCCTTAAAAATCAGGGTTTCACTGCTTGTTGCATGTTATATTTAACAAGTAAGACAATACTTACTAAGCCATGCTCCAAAACAAGCTAACTTGGCGTCAAAGATGTTCATCTTTCGATTCTTCCATGGGTGAACGACGGCCAGAAAACGGCTACATGTAAGACCCAGCAGCATAAGAGACGATGAGAAGAGAGTAGCCTAACAAGGGGTAAAGTATAATAGGAACAGTGATAAATAGCTTAATAACTCTTTGCGACCAAATTAGGTTATTATATAAAGTTATGCTTGCATGAGTTTCTGTTTACAGACGTTTTAATAAATTTTGTTATAACATATTATATATCAAATAATAAATAATAAATAACGAAATGACTTAAATTATATAACAATTTAATGTACGAATATATAAATGTATAAATGTACGAAATATAAATATACAAGTATAATCACATTTGAGGCTTACTATAAAATTATATAGGAAAATAAAAATCGAGCAGTAACTTTTATCTCACACTGTACGAAGGGTCAACAATATAACAATACTATTGTTACTATCATATAATACTATTTGAACATTCCGAATGCAACATGTTAGTGTTTGAATGAACCAAAATATGAATGAGCTAAAAACTTATTTTAGAACAAAATTGAAAAATTTGAAAATGTTATGAAATTTCATGATTTTCTATCTAACCCTACTTCCATATTATGAGATAATAAATGCTTTACTATTTTAAGATAAACATTGTTTGTGTACATTTCAAGTTTTAATGCACAATTATATATTGTGCGTTTTATATTCATACTTTGTAACCCTCCGTATTCCAGAAAAATACTTACGTCGTTTACCATGGGGGTTGTTATAACACCCCACAATGGTTTAATGCTCATAAAGGCACATCTATCTATGCTCATGTGTAAATACAATGTCTGAAGTTCAGCGGATATTAAACTATATATATATATAATATACTTCATACATACTATTAATACTATATATACTATACAAGTATTAAACTTGTAATTTTATGTTGGTCGTGTTGGGGATATTCCTGAAAGAGGGCAGGGAAAGCATGTTGTACTTCAGTTGACAGATATGCTCACCGCATCAGGACGTCATGTGTGCATGAACAATTTGTTTACGAGCCTTAATTTCTCAAAGACACTACTGGTATATATAGTGCCAAATAATGATGACCGGAACAATTCGAAAGAACAAGCCAGAGTTTCCTACGAAAATGATAACCTATCCATCGCGACCACAGTACTCCAGTATGTTTGTATTTCAAGAAAACGCAATCATCGTTTCTTATGTTCCTAAAAAAGAACAAATCTGTCATCCTACAATTCATAAATCATGATGATCGGGCGCCGTCGCAGTGGATGAAAAAAGTAAACCACAAATAATACTAGATTATAACAAAGGAAAATGTTGTGTGGACCCACAGGATCAACTTATGCGAACTTACAATTGTTGTCGAACAAGCAACAGATGTCCAGTTGTATTAATCATAAATCTGCCTAATATTTCCGCATACAATGTTCTCGTCATATTTCTTTATATTTATTCTGAATATAAACGATACTGTGGACAACCAAGAAAGCGGTTCCTAATCAATTTCGCTAAAGCGTTGATCGAGGTTCAGCATGAGGACCGACTTGCGCCTTACAACCCCCCTTGCGCTGCATCGGCCGCTGATGCTCCACAACCAGTGAAGAGACAGCTGCTGTGTTTCTTGTTCTGTCCCCAGGATCGTGACATGAAAACCTCTAGAAATTGTCATGATTGCGGACGAGCAATATGTCCCATGCATGGTGTGTCCAAATGTCCCAATTGTTAGAACTTTCTTCTATAACTGTTTTATGACATTGGTGAGATATAATATGTATTACTTTCTATAATGTATACATGGATATATAATGGATAGAAATAAAAATATTACTATCAACAATTGATTAATCACTCCACTGGTAAATCACATCTTTCTTTTTAAAAGGTTTTCTTGATTAGAATATGTAAGGTATACTATATAATAAGATAATTTATATGAATCACCAAAGAAAACTAATATTTAGGAAAAGTCATGGAGTATCAGACTTTATATACAAACACAAACAAAATTATATTAAATTAAATTAAATTCGTTCTGGGTGGTATAACACACAATGGCAAATGGAGGGTTAACAGTGAAATCTAAAGTAATAAATATGAAAAAGATTGTAATGTTATATTTTCTGTTAGTCATATGAGAAATTGAATAGAAACAGTTTGTCACTTTCTTATAATTATTAAAAAACAACTTAGTGTCTCAAAAGTGGCAATTGACCTGTGTTATCATTTCTCATTATGTATTATATTTGACAAAAGAGTTTTTTTGAATAAGCCAAGAAATACAGGACAATGCAACTCTTTATTATATGCAACCAATAAATACGATTTAATAATTATAATCTTTATCAATTTTGGTATGGGTTCATCATCTTCTTTTTAATGTTGTCGTTTTTATTGTTCAATTATCGTCTCTTATTTAATGAAGTATTGATATTTGTTCATTAACGCAGTTTACTCTGCTTACATGCGGTGAAAAACAAATATATTTTATTTAAGCATAAATTTAAAATAAAATCTAAATTATAAAATGTTCTAAATTAAAATATAAAATGAAATTTTTATTCATTGACACATACAATGTCATATCGTTGTTGATTAACATTATCGTCGTCTATTGATTAACATTGTCGTCGTTTATTGATTAACATTATCGTCGTTGATTGATTAACATTATCGTCGTTTATTGATTAACATTATCGTCGTTTATTGATTAACATTATCGTCGTTTATTGATTAACATTATCGTCGTTTATTGATCAACATTGTTCTTATAAATGTTTATATAAATATTTATTAAATTTACATATAAATAATAATTGTCGTAAATAAAAATAAATATTGTCGTAATTAAGCATTATAACTACTTAAACTATTATGTTGAATAGAGATATATACTTTTAAGCTATGCTGTTATGACACGACATACAATATAAAAAATCTGTCAAACAAATTGAATTGTCACAATGTTCTAAAAATATATTAATAGGCCTACGTAGAAAAAAATCGTAATTTTCATTATATCGTTAAATAAATACATAAACAAATCCAACATACACGCAAGCATTTGATTACATCATACACGACAAATCGTACACATTCGAATTTTTGAATACAAAAATAATACATTAGAAAAGACCATTTTAAATATTTAAAGGGTTGACAATGTCCAGAAAGCGTCAATATTATTTTAATGTGAAAGAGATGGGTCCAGATTGCTAGTTTCCTTCTTTACTTTTATTACAGTATTAAACTTTTGTGTTATACAACTTATAACATACTAATTTTTGATAGTTTAGTTCATTCAACTAATCAACTGAAAGTTTTGTGCAACATACATTAGTTAGTATTCTCCACTTTCAATGCATGGTGTAGTTAAAGAGCGAAAAACTACTCTTTTTTAGAAATGTTCTCATTATCTGTTTGACACTTTTTAATAATTTAAATTTAGTAAACGATATTAAGTAAATTAAAATTTCAACAACTTCAAAATAATCAGCGTAAAATAAAATTAATATATATATGATCTCCTGTGTATTGTTCTAGCAAACTTATCTTGACTATGTTGTTTATATTTTGTACAGAAAGATTTCTCTCAATCAATAAAAATGATTATATATTTAATATATTAAGATTATATTCTGTCAATGCTATGCATGATGAAAGATTGAAATATGCTCAAGTGTGAAGGTGTAGTGTTATCTTATACCTTAGAAAGCAATGAAGCTTCATTATTGACATGTGGACGAAAAATTGTCTATGTTAAAGATTGTGATGTCATGCAATTTAGTACTTTGCAAAGATATTCAGATTCCTGTTTACAATATGTGGGTAAATAATTAATTCGATTCAAAATGTAAGCATCTCCAAATATAATATTTACGGTTATATACGGGAAAAATCAACATGTTATAAATATCCAAAATTTGTAAATTCATAGCCTATACACCACACATTTTGCAATATAGTTAGGAAATAAAATATTTGTAAAAGTTGTTCAACTCTTAAATGAATAACAGCAATTTTTAAAAGTTTTGACAGACGTAGTAAAGGAAGATTCTGCTTACAATATAATAGTTTTTTTTTAACTAGTTCTAAATTATTAAAAAAACTAAAATAATTGTATATTACCGAAATATAATCATGTGTATCAAATAGGTCAATCAAATAATGTAGATTTAGTCTTAGTGAGGCTAAATGAAATGAAATGAATGATATATATATAGTCTACATCATTTAATGTGAGTATTAAAACCAATAAATAAGAATGAATCAAAACTAAATTTTCCATATTTCTACTAGTGAAATCTGTCGACTATAGGTAAACTTTATCAGACATATACGGTATGCATAACATAAAATATTATAATGTAAAGAATACTTTTGAAAATATTATATAGTCCAGTGGGGGAAAATGATGTTAACTTATTTAATAGCTTTTCTTCGAACGAAATTTCTGATAACATCAATAATGAACAGGCTACATGTGTCTTCCAGCCAATGAAAGGATCATCACTCTGATAACTTCCATACTTATTTATGCAATAGTGCGTGAATTGTTAACCTTCTTATAGTTCAATAATGTTTTGCACTGAGAAGAAGTGCAGTGAATATCACGCATTAAAAACTTATCTAAAATATTCACAAAAATAATTTAGAATTATTTCAGATCTTTTGGTGAAAGATATTTATGTACCTATTGTAGAGTGATCAAATGTATATAGTCGATTATTCTTTTATTATATATGTAATACTTTAAATATTTTTCATTTTACAAAATGGATCAATAAACACTATAACAACTAAAGTATAGACAGTTTTTTATACAGAAGGTTGTTGTCGCTGCCGATGTAAATTATTATCATGATTGGAGTATAGTATACTATATTATATTATAATATAATAATATAATAATAATAATAATATAAATAGTATATACAACTATACTATTTTGCCTAAGCGTTAAATGTCGAAAATGTTTCTTATTTCTGCCAGGCACCATCTGTCTGTGAAGAATGCAAACTTTTCAGTAAAATGTGTTATTTTGGTGAAACAAAAGACTGAAATAAATAGAATATTTTCGAAAGCGAGCATATTTTACCAATCCAACTTACATGTCGCAAAGAATAATTTTCATCGCAAATAAGAGAATTTACAATTTTAATTTAAATACAGAATTATGTTACGCCATGGCGTCTTGTTATTCCCTGCAATATGAAATTCACCCATATTTAAATTTTAATTAATATCAAAAATGGCAATATTAGTTTTTCTCTAATTTTGGAATGCAATTACTTTTTGACTAAGCAATATCGTTTTTCGACTTAATTTAAAAAAACATTATAATGAGATAAATATACATATATACAAATTAACAAGTGATATTAAATATTATACACCAAGGTAAAATGATTTAGCTTAATGAAAATTAAAATATATTTTTTGTTTCTTTCGATTAGACATTTCCAGATTTTCTGTATTAATAAGTATTTTTTAATTCAATTTATACTTGCGTAGTTAAGCGTTTATAAACATAGAACTAATTTCAGAAATAATTTCTCCATTTACATGTAAAAATTTACATTTAAAAATAATTCACTTTTTCTTTTAAAAGTAACAATTAGGACGCTTTACACATATTAAAGTTATGCCATTCAATATAAATAGTCTATTTTCTTGAGACTCTTATGTTTACATTATATATCAAAATAGTTAATAGTTCAGGGCGCGCATCGTCTTTATAAGTTGAAAATGACGACTGATGAATGACTTAATATCTGCAAAGCATCTAGTTTACAGTGTATAAATATCTAAGAACAGCAGATATAAAATCGACTGAAATGAACTCTAAATGATAGGTGACTCTTTCAGATAAGTTTTTAATGATGATAAATAAAGACAAGTAATGGTCACTGTGCTGAAGAATGCAAAAGAACAACCACAATAAAATTTAACGTTTATTACAATTAATTCAAAATATCTAAGCTTTTACCTTTCATCAAGAAGGCATAATCATGGTGTGAATATAGTTGTAATAAACTTTAAATTTTATTGTGTTTTTTTTGCAAGTTTTTAATAAGTTTTTAAATAAGTAATTATATAACCAATTGCTCTTCTAGGAAATTAGCTGCTCTTCTCCGGCCGCAATATGATTTCATAAAAAATATTAAGAAAATCAGCATGTCACGCAATAATGAAGAAATAAGCACAAACGTTATCATATAGCGGTGGTGCATTAATTGACTAGCAGACGCTTGTAGCTTGTTCATTATTGATGCTATCCGCATTTATCTGATTAACAATGTACACTAACATTTTTAGATCGATGAAAAGTTATTCACACTGGTCTGTATACATTTTTCAAGGGTAGTTGTTCACAAAAAAATATTTTAAAATAAACACATAGCTAGGTCGCCTATAGTCTTCAGGTTTTACTAACATAAATATGAGAAAAAAAGTTTTGAATAATACGAGTAATTAATAATTGGTTAACATATTCAACTAATATTAGCTATAGTGTGCATACATTTCAATCCATTTTAGCCTTTCTAGGACTATCTAGACCTATATAATTGACTAAATTGCTTCAATGCATTGCTAATTGTCCATAACTGTTCGTATATCGTAGACTGTTAGCTGACAAAAATAACTCTATAGCAAAACGGAAGAAGTAATGTAGTCTTTCTCATTGTTAAATTTATTAAATTTGTAAACTGGTGGAGTTAGGTTGTTCAAAGGATGGATTTCATATTATAAAGAAATTTGGTTATTATTGGTAACTATAAAATATATGTTGATGTGAAAGATAATTAAATTACAATAAAAATCGATTACAAAAAATTATATAAATGTCTATTTTAAAATGTTTTACTTCTTAAATTGACATCCTCGAAATTAGTATGCAATGAAATATATAGAAGTGAAATAAACCACTAAGAAAACTAATTGTAAAAATAAATTGATGAATTGGGGACATTTACATTTACATTTTATTACAATTTAATTGTTTACAATATGTGTTTAATTTTATAATTTACATAATCGCACATGTATAACAATACTACACGTGTTACCCTTGAGCAAGGAACATACTATTTCAAGCTATCTTCCTTCCATAAATAAATGTTGCAATATGCAACAAAATTATTCTATGGTTATTCTAAGCTTCTAATTCATGCAATTATCAAGATATTAGTGCCTCCTGAAGGTATATTAATTGTGATGTGTTATTTTCAGTTTACATATATATATATATATATATATGTTTCTATTCTTCGAGTATAACAGCTTATTAAAAAATTGTTGTTTGGCAATAATGAAGCAATTAATTTTTTGTTACTATATTTAGAAGTTGTTTTTGATAGTTTAAAATTCTTTACTATTGTTAATTTTGATTTGATTTTGATTCGTTTTCAGTGAGAACATTTTTTAAATGGAATATATTTTTAAAAATATGAACATCTTATAAAATGTGTCGGTTCATTTAATATTTTGCTGTCCAATGTTATTTTATTTTAGAAATAATTAAACATATATTCAAATTATTTGCAAATGTTTCAAATCATATATATGTCAACCATTGTATACGTGGAAGGTGTGTTGTAAATTACCCAAGTGTTAACTTTGTTGAAGTACTGATCATATATTTGTCTATCTAAACATCATTTTATGCTTTGCCAGAAATTTAGTTTTATTGATTTTTTCTATTTATATATCGATTTTAATCTTTAATATCTTATTGTTGTGTATCGATGATGCGCAGAAATGTTAACATTATATCTTTATCTTATTCGTGTTGTCCCTTTTAGAGTTCAGTTATATAAAGAATAATTTATAAATCACATCCCGTAAAAATATTTAAATTTAAATAAAAAATTTTAAATGTTATCCATTAAAATAAAACAAAATTTGTATTTTACTATGAATATGAAACAAAATAAACATAAATCTAATAATTCAGAATGAGTTATTTCAAATCCAAGTGATTGATTATAATAATTGCTTTCTGGTACTAACATTATCGTCTCTTGAATATTCGTTAGGCCTGTGTTACAAATTAACAACATATAATGTCTTTCAGCGTGCAATACAATTTTTGATTTACAAAATCTATATTTTTATCTTAATGAGATCTATTTACACTTGTAGTGCAATAATGGTATACCATTATTACACTGTTTTAAATTTTTGTATAATGCTTTGTATAATAGCCTATATTAATAAGCCTTACTTTCAGCCTTACCAGACTAGCTGGCGAACTGAAACAACTAAGTTGGCTAAATATATACATTTTCTACACAATATCTCATGCATATTAATTAGATTATTGTTTAATAGTAATTATTAATGTTTCCAATATTTGCACAACATTATTCTTTTGACAGATCAATAAGCCTATAAAATAATTGTAAATATGAGTGAAAATTAAATAATGTATATGTGGGTCTGTTATAGCATGAAACAGTTGTTTCATTATTAAGTAATATTGAAGAAGTGTGTCACATATAATGTGACTTGTATGTTGTGCTTTATAATTAGCTTTTATATTTGAATTATTTTTTAAACTTTTAAAATAGATACATTCATTAATCAATCTAATTATATACACTGTCATGACCGATGTATATGTTTAAATCAGAGAATCCTCAACTGTATTAGGCCCCGGCAGAATGAATTTTTCCAATACTGCAACAAATGTTCTTTTTAATTTTTTTTAATGTTGAATAAATGAAATATTGCAAATTATTTTGATAGATTATGATTTGTCAATCATTTGTATTCTAAAAAAATTTCCATACCTATTTTGTGATATTTGAAACGAACAAAACCATGCCTATGTTTTTAACAAATGTTGTTGTTCAATTTGATGTTCATCATTTTATTTTAATATCTCGTGAGATAAATACAGATATTTTTTAATATATCTTCCAATATTAGTAAGAAAAATATTAAGAACATATGTAATGACCATATTAGAATGTAATTGTATCAAAAAATGAAACATTTTAAGTATGCCAACATTAAAGCATATTCAATTATAGAATGGGCCGGGGGATCTTAACATCTCTGTTTCAGCTATAAGTACTAATAAATTCAGGTATTATTCGACAATTGTGGGGTGTAATCTTTTAATAAGTCATGAAGGAGAACCATATTGTTTATATCACTACATTCAGGTATTATGTGACAGATGTTCGTGGGATCTGTTAATGTGTCATGAATGAGAATTGTATAGTGTATATCACTATATTCAGGTATTATGTGACAGCTGTTGGTATGATCTGTTAATGTGTCATGAATGAGAACTGTATAGTGTATATCACTATATTCAGGTATTATGTGACAGATGTTCGTGGGATCTGTTAATGTGTCATGAATGAGAATTGTGTAGTGTATATCACTATATTCAGGTATTATGTGACAGATGTTGGTATGATCTGGTAATGTGTCATGAATGAGAACTGTGTAGTGTATATCGTTATTTATAAATTTTCCATAATTAGTATTTCACAAATTTGGAAGAAGGGTTCTTATATTATTAAAATGTTGATATTTAAAAAAATGTTATTGATAACAGACACGATAAATACCATTTTATAATAAGAAGAAGAACTACAATCAAATATTAACCTAATGTGCATGAGAAATTGATTTAATATTTGTTATCTATCAAAAACAGGAGACTTTATTAAAAAACATTTAAATAATTGTTATGAATATTTTACATAAATGTTTTACAATTTTTTTCTTATCCTTTTCATCTTTTTCTTCATTTTTATAATATCAAAAATATCTCTTTATAATGGATTCTCCTCTGCAATTGTTTTTTTTAAATCATTCTCTTTTCATAGCATGTTATTTACTTAAATGTAAAATCTTTCATTAAGATTGTTACTCCAATATCGAATATTATAACATGAAGCAGCTAAAAAAGGGTGATTTACTTTTAGAGTGGGGTTGGTTTTATCATTGCATACCATTTCAATGTCTCTTTATTACGGCGCCAAACATCTCCTGAAACCATTCGTCAAATAAAATAAGCAATTAACAACAACGGCGATCCGATATCTAGTCTACAATAACCTGTACATTGTTTAGTATTATATTATTATCGCTGTTAAGTTCTTAACTGTAATGTAACATTTACTTGTATGAATTATTCAAGAATAAATCGATCACGTACTTACAGATTTGTTAAAGACATTTTTTAACCTAAGTAGAAAAATTGTTTTTACTATTAACTAAATATAGCTTTAAGTGTACGAAAGTGAGTGGGAATAAACGTATACATTTGAGTTACGTGAAGGTCGAGTATAATTTACTAATTGAATCATTCATAATTACAACTAAGATGTCTAATACATTTTTAATATCCAAGTGTGTAAAATATTTAATAGTACCCGCTTATTATACCTACTGCAGATAAAAGCATAAACTGTTATTTTTACTGTGTAGATACCATGGCTTGATAGCAAGCATGGTTATAAAATGAAACAAAATAACAGTAATACAAAAAATAAATCTTCTATATATATATACCAATACATTTCTTCAATATTAAAAAACATGGTATATTCTACACGAACACCAAAACTGCATTCATTCCGTCACTTATTAAAAAAAATTGAATTGTGTTTATATTCTATATTAAAGTATTTACATGGACATTCCTCAAAATAACGTTATGGTAGTTTCTTAAAATAGCTTATAAATATATATTAATCAGTACATCGTCAATCTTTTCTTACAAATGTCCGTTTTTTTAAATTAATAATTACACACAATACGTGTTATAATATTATTAGTATTTATAGAATAAATATATTATTGTTTGTATGCTATTGAAATATTATAATTATAGTATATTATTATCATTGTTTATTAATTATAAAAATGATAAAATTCTGGAAAATACCTTCATAATGAAATTGGACCTTTTCATTAATAAAAATACTTTGTAAACTTAATAATGTTAATACAAAAAAAGTGAATGTAAATAAAGAAAAATAAAAAGAGGAAAAAGATTGTTAAAGTAAAAAAAGTTTTATAACGAATAAATATAAGTTCTTTACAAAACGAGAATTATAACAACTGATAAAAACTTTTTTTTCAATATTGAATGCATTCATAAATTATGTCAATAACTAATCATAAAGATAATTTGAAATTGAAATTTAAAAAAATAATAAAGTAGAATACAAATTAACTTTCAATAACTAATAAGTTAAACATCTGTTATAAGTATATTGCAATAATAACTTCCACAATTATATTATCTACTATGCAAATTGCGTTTATTTGACGATTTGTTTGTTTTTTCATTAGCATTACTAATCAGAGAAGTCACTTTCGAGAAGTCACTTCTACTACTATTTAACTTCAATTTTTCTTAAAATATTCAATTACATTATTTTACAATTAATTACACGTAAATTAAAAATTATGGTACATAATTACATTTTTATCAATGACATCGACAATACGCAGTGCAAATAAAATCATTCGTCTAACAAAAATAAATAAATAACCTATGAGACTCTGCATTATAATATGTGACTGCATATTTATTCACTCTTTTTACAGCAAATGATTTACTCTAATCTATATAAATATAGATAAAAGCAATGTATGAATGCCATGGTTGAAAAACAAAAAACAAACAGAAGTAAACTTTAAAAAGGCACAAAAGCCAATTGTCAATTTTAAAATCGACTAGAACATCTTTGCAGGTTAGAAACTAACATGCTACTTATTACTTACTACTCATTGTTCAGGCAGCTGTTGATCTTGTAAGGTCGCCTCAGCTAGACTTCCTAAACTAAACAATGTAAAGCCGCGAGTAGTTATAGAAAGTCTGCACAAACTTAACCACAACATTCAATCCATATAATCGCCACAATATAATATATTTTAGAAGATTGTAAAACTGCCAAATAGCTATTCTACTCCGCTTAAATTAATTTATGTTTGTTTTTTATTTTAATATTAAAAAGTTTGTAAATAGTAGTCTGTCTACAATGACTTTGTGAGAATATCATGTGCTACTCTACTTCAATCAATGCTGTCAAATTAAGTATGAATGAAAAGCTGATAATATTTCCAATGCAGTGATATAAATTAGAAAGTATAACTAGAAAGTAGATTATAAAGTACTGTAGAATAATTCCTGTACAAAATTAAATAACTATGTTACAAACATCTGAAGCATCCAGCGTAAAATAAAACTAGAATTGAGGATTCCTATGTCGTGCTGTTTATATTTTGTAAAGAAAGCTTTTCAGAATCAGTAATCCGTTCAGTAATCAGATCTGAATGATTTTTGGATCATGATCTTCTTCCACAACCTCTGCTAAATCTTTGGAAATGGCCTCATCAAAGGGGCAAGAGTGCGGACTGAGGTGTTGGATAATGTTGTGTTATTTCATTATCCTTTATTGAAGAGCATTGTCAATGTTAAACATTTGGGAGTTATGCAATTCAATCTATTTAAATAGGTAAGATCCCTTAAATGAATATTTAAAAAAGAATCAACCACCACATTACTAATTCTATAAAGCATTGGCTCCATATGGAAAGGTTTGCCATATACGGACATAATTGTTATTCGATTCGGCAACTGTTTCAAACATTTTTTTTTACTAAATTGATAATAAATGGTTTTAGAAATATTATTTTTAACCCTCTAAATGAGTAAACTTTGTAGTTTTTGTCAAACTCAGGGGAAGCAAATGATTCCACAAATAATTCGTACCTGGTACGTAGTATATGGTACCGGTTTTATTGTTTGTTCATTATTTACAAAATCTGAGCACGTAATTAGTGATAAGCAATACGTTTGTTGTAATACATTACCGCGATCATGTGTTATTCGTGTACTCTTTTATTATATAATAGTAGTTTTTATAATTGTATGTTGTAAAGATCTTTTATCTATTTCAAAAAAACTTATAAAACAATATCGTCTACTTTTCATTATGCGACATCAAAGTTTACAGTATACATCAAGTATAGTTATACTAAACATTCTAAGTCAATTTTCACAAACTTTTTACAGATTTAGTGGACGTGTTAAATTAATCTGTAAATATTTCATTTTTATGATTGTTTTGTGTAATTGTTTGTATTATTATTATAATTTATATTATTATTATATGATAATAAATATAGTGTCAGAAAATTAAAAAATGTAGAAAGCATAAATCAATCATTTTGATTGACTAATAACGCTTTCTGAATAACGAATGAATAATATAATATATAATAGAAACAGAAAGTTATTTTTATTTTTAAAAAGCGAGCAACTCAGATGGATGCTTTAATTTAAGTAATTTTTTAATGGAAATTGAAAGAGAAAACAGAAATTACAATAAAAAGTATTAATGCAATATGAATACGTATGAAATTGCGAAACTGTCATTTATAATAATATATATTTTATTGAAGACAAATGTCACAAAAAATGTTTACCATATAAAATATTTAACATATTTTTAAAAATTAAAATAGGGATGAAAGAATTTAATCGTGTTGATGTTAAATAGGCGTAAATCTTTGTTACTTTATTTATAGTATATAAAAAGTTAACGTATTTGAAAATGTATACAAGCATATTAAAATAAAAAATCCAGGGTAACTATGGAATTATGGAATTAGGCCTATTCTAAAAATTTTAAATAAATAATCATATTTAAAAATTACAGAAAATAAATTATTTTAATCATTTTATGTGATGAACAATAATTGTGGAAAATATATTATAATGTGATAGTGTTTCTTGGTAGTAATAGTTGAGAAAATTGTTAAAATTGTTTAGAAAAATTGAAAACTAGCTATTTATAAGAAACATAAACATTACCGAAATGAAACAATTGTATAATATTTCCTATTTTAAATTTTAATTAACACTTATTTGTGTACTACATAGATATAGCATATTATATTATTATATTTAAAACATTTAATACATTTTCGCATTACCAAAGAATAATTTTAAATAATAGACAATCTTTTAATAATAAAAATATTGTGAATATATATGTTTTCTTTATAATTAAGCATACTTATATATTTATATATTATAAACTAAACATGTCATGAATTAATATTTTAAATATATAATACATATCCATATATACATATATTATACCGTACCATACAGACACTCTCAAATAATAAAATTTAAGTATTAGCACAGTTTAATAATATATATGTTTAACATATTTTTTAAATATATCTACGAATTAATTAGCTACTCATTCAAGTAACTTATAATATGTGAAATGTTCCTAAATTAAATAACATATTACATGTTTAACTATATGAACAATACAACTGTAACTAAGCATTAGAATAATACAAAACTTATATGAATTTTCGAGAATATTTTTGTATGTTTGAGTGGATTACGCATTTCCCATTTCTCCCTCAAAACTTTAAAAATTTATATTTTGATGGTAATATAACTATAATAAACCTGAAAAATTATAAAAGAAAATAAATAACATGTATCAAAACAATCACAACCTTAGTTTACTAAATTCCCGAACGCAGTAAACTGAATAAAAAACAACTTAAAACATTAATATGAATACCAGATATATTTGATTTTTGCTAAATATTCAATAAATATATATAATATTGTATTATGTGTATAATTTAATAAGAATAAAAATGTTATGTAATTAATATTAGCAATATAATTATTTGACTACATAACCTCTGATTGGATCCAACAAGTAACACGATCAAGGCCTAGAAACCAAAATATAACTATTATTAGGACAGTGTTACATCATATGAACTAAAAAAACAAGGGACCACAGGATCACAGGTTATTCAGTCAGTTATGTTATGAAACTGGCCAAATTTTCATGTTAACAAGCGTATAATATGTTAAATGGCTATCGATTTTTCAACTATTTGTTAATAAATTAGTTTAAAAAAACATGAAAAAATTCTCTGTTAGCTCTAAAACTACAGATTTTTAATCAAAATATCAATGAAATCTGTTAAAGATAGTTTACAAACCCATTAACTTCAACTGGCAATATGATTAGCTATATATCTTATAATACAAACATTGTTTCACCGCCTGTTCGTAGAAAAGGTAGGTTTTATTTTTCATGTCAACATGTTTACGATTTTACCTTTTTGTTTTTTGCGAAAACGACATTTGAAAATAATTCACGACTTATAGAGATTAATATCTCTAAAATATAATTTTTTACCTTTTTTTATTTATTTTCTTAAATTCGATATATTAACATGCCAACATCTTCCGTTTATTAAAATGCCGGTTTACCTTTTTGAATTTCAAATGTCGAAATGCTTTTAAAATTGTTACAACATTTAAAACACTCATTGTTTAACAAACATACACTAAAAATATTTGTTTTTAACAGAATTGTTAACAAACGTAATAAATAGATTTTAAAATGTTAAAAAAATATTCAAACCCGATAAAATTTATTTTTTGGTATTCTTATGAACAAATGAAAAATAAAATAAAACTATGAAAACATTAAAGCGGATACAATAAAACAAATAACTTTTGTGTCTAATCAAATCATTGAAAATACATAAAATAGTCAGAGTTCATCTCACATTGAATAATTTACATGGAAAGATGGGGCTACCTGGTGTACTCTGCAGGAGATTAATAAATTTGTAAAAGAACGAATTCATTATCATTTGTTATTTTAAAAAAAGTTTAAAATACAATTTAGGCTAATTTATAACACAATGGAAAATATACAAGGTTAAAAAAATACCACTACGATATTAAAATACTCTTGGAAGAATCAACAAAACGAAAACTTGATACATTTTCCTACATCATTTTAGACAGCAATTAAAAAAAAATGAACCTGGACTAGTCAAAAAGGGTACAAATATGCCGACATGTGTGGAAAACCGAACTGTGAAAAGAAAGACGAGTATGAACCTGATGAGCAGCGACACTGACATTTTCGAATAAACTACATTTTTATTTTTATTATTGAATTTTTGAAATGTTAATAAATGTCATTCTATGTTATTAATCATGGCATGCTTAATATAAACGAATAAAATAATGATATTGTGTGCTTCAATGAGTCAAGATAAGGGGATATAGTTTGGTATTTAGAGTTAGGGATTTTAGTATTTTAAAGTTGTAAACTTTAGAAGTTTAAGTAATTTATGGTATTAAATGTTAGAAGTTAAGGGATTTTTAGATATTAAATTTTATTGAAATAATTGTAAAGATACAATAATATTTGAGACTAAATGAAACAGCAGAAGCAACAGTGAAACTTAACTTCAAAATATATAGCGTTCAATGCAACAGTAATATACATTTAGTATACATATAATATACATTTAGTATACATATAATATACATATAATATACATTTAGTATACATTTAGTATACATTTAGTATACATATAATATACAATTAGTATACATTTAGTATACATATAATATACATTTAGTATACATATAGTATATACTTATAATATACTTATATTTAACTTATATTATCTACTTATTTCTAGTTAAGACAAGTGGTATATTTTAAATAAATTTCTTCTAATTGTCACAATAATAATCCTTATAGTCGACATAGTCAGAATTTACTTTATTATAAACCTATCAGTGATTAAATAAATACAGTACACTGCATTCGAAAAAATATCAAATGTATTTGAATGATTAATTAATACAATATACCATTATTATACCTCCTAACAATCTCGAGTGATTACTATCATAGTCCTCACACTTGACTTATTCAGAATCCCTATTGAAATCAATCTGTTAAGTAATTATAATACTTATTATATTATAAAAATGATATATACTTAAATAATCTATTACTACCATTAGAATACCTTAGAATGGGGAGAGAGGAGGAGGGGTGATGAGTCATTATCTATTTTAGCTCAGTTGGAAACGCACATCATATACTACTTTTTAATATGATATCTATCATATATATTTAATATATCATAATATAAACTTTAAAAAATATATATTTAATTTTTATTTAAAAAGTTTGAATCAAAAATAATTTATTAAAAAATAATCCGTAACAAACATGTAAGGCTATATTTTATTTCGTCTTCTAAACTTTTTAGTCTTTAATTTGTTTAAATGCAAATAATTACCTAATAAAAAAGATTTACTTATTTGTATTATTATCTGTAAAATGTATTAAAACTAATTAAATTTATTAATAAAAATAATCTATGAACACTCAATAATACCATGTAATACTGTACTCCGCAATAACAATCTAATACCACATAAACTATATAACATAGCCCAAATCAACGTTTCAGAGTCAAACGTTCAGTTCTACCTGTATATATCATTTAAGTTATTTTTTCTTTTCTAGTTAGAAATGGCTTAAAAATAGTGAAGAATAGACAACATTATAGAAGTAAGATTAAATATGTGAGGTCAACTAGTAAATATATTATTATGTAATGTATTGTTACTAGTTAACACTATTACACTAGTTTAAACTAATTAAACCTTGGCCTTTACAATAATTATAAATTTATATAACTGTTTCGCTACTATTTTTTTACGATTCAAAATATTTAATTAAAACGGTCGAATATGTCAACAAAGAATGTACAACGCACTGCTTTAAATATATTATATACTAGTAAAAAAACATGTCGTTTCGCTAAGGGAATGTTATATATTGCCAAAATAAAATTCTTCATATATCATTTAAGTTAAATTTTACTATATTGTAAAATTTACTATATTACTTAATTATATTGACAAATATCGTTTTTAAAGTGGCATTGATAATATTTTAATTAATATATATATATATACGATATATATTATTTTGAATTTTGAATTTTGAATTTTTTGTAATTAAGCTCAATCATGTATTAAACGATCATTACATTAAACTAATCGACATTACTTGTTGTATTGTTATTTTTAGGTTTCGGGATTATTTACAAACAGTTTCTGTTATTTAAAATTAGGAAAGAGTCATATTTATTTACAATAGTTTAATTTATTCTTTTAATATATTTGATAAAAAGAATTGACCTACAAAATCAAATGTAAACATTTAATACATAGGCTATTGTACACTACTGTAAAGTTTTTTAACACTTTCAAAATCTTTACAATTTTCTATAATTTAACAATTTTCAGTAACATTTAGAGATTATGCTTCGGTATTCATTAAATAAATCACATCGATGAATCAATTAATGTGCAATTCGAGTGATTACATGTACGTGTAATACCAGTTATTGATTATATTCGACTAATACCAAATCATCATAAGATTGGGAGTAGAATTTTATATTATATATTAGGTGTATATTGCATGCGAAATCCATTTTATGTAATCATTAAAATTAAGTTTGATTTATTTAGTGTATGTATATAAAATATGTTGGGGAGGGGGGGGGGGGGTGGGCGATACTCTCCCTCTATCCACTCAACCCCCTCCCCGTGGTTCTGCCACTGCGTAAATAATGTAAAATTTAATGTATTCCTATGTATTTATTTATTTATTATGATAAATATATTATAATTAAATTAGGTCTCACTATTATTGTTTTTAAAAATTTAATTCATATAATATGAATTAACATCTTTTAAATTTGTCTAGAAAACAAAATGAAGTTAATAAATTAAAAACATTAACATAATAATTATTATAGACAATGATTACAGCAAAAACATATAGAATGATGATTCTATATTATCCTATTTTATAATGTTACGTGCAATATCTATTCCCTATACTCAAAATCATACAGTATTCTTTAATATAATTTTTGTTTTGACTATCTTATGATATTTACACTTATAACTCTGAACTAATTTCACGGTGTGACTCTATAGTATAGTATTATCTTTCACTTAAATATTTAATGTTGACTAATATTTTAAAAAAATCAAATAAGGCAGTCGACTTTTGAGAGCACTCGGCAATTGTCTGGATAATTAATTGTCTGCCATCCATAAGAAATATTTAAAACCGAGCAATTAATGGAAATCATTAAATTTCGATGAATAGATTTAATTAGAAATCAAATAATCTTTATAATGTGTCGTACATATTTGGTTCTGTATTATATATATATATATAATAAAATCACAATCGCCGTTTGAGGAATAAATAAAAAAATTATTGATAGCGCTTTCGACTTTTTCAATAAGTCTTTTTCAATCAGAAATAATTAAACAACTATTTTTA
>JAUZND010027060.1:0-23784 GCA_034780555.1 Coelogynopora nodosa
GGGTAGGGGGTAGATGTTAGGAGGGTTGGTGGGTAGTAGGTTAGGGGGTTGAGGGTTAGGGGGTAGGGGAATAGGGGGTGTAGGAAGGGGTAGGGGGGTTATGCAGAATCGCTCCTTTCATACTATTTATATGTTACATTTTCAAATATAAAATGGACACTGATAAAAAATAAACTATACAAGCAATATGAATGCACTCTGATAGTACTCTGTACTGATTTTGTGGTTAAATTAAATTATTATGATATATATATTATACTAGATCTTAAATATATTTCGAAAATGTATAATGCTTTTGTCAACATTAGACATAATCCAAACCAACCGAAAGAGTAATACATGTCGAGTTTTTTCAATTCAATGTTACAAAAGGTTTAAAAATATACGAATTGTGCGATAGGTCACTATTCGTTACTATATATATATATACATTGATATATATGACAACAATAGATAATAACCAACAAATACATTTTTCAATTTACCGACACTCCCACAAAGTGCAGATTTTGAATAGCCTCTCGAAGCAAATTGCTGAGAATAACCATATTAGTGGGTAACCTGGGAGACACTTTTCCTTCACCAATTAATGACTTTTGTTGGTGGAGAATTCGCTCAAATGCCAGAGCAATGGTCCATACCGAATCGTAACCATGGTAAGCATAGGGACTTAGAGGTTGAGTTAAGTTTTCCTGTTCATATCTTTCGTGAAAATGTCTGTGTGACTGAAATATTGTGTAAATAAAACAAAATTTCTAATGGAAGCTATGGTACTATTATAAGTAGACATGTATTATGTTATATGACATAATAAAAAATTTCACTATTTTTTAGTTAATTATACCTTTCAATGTTTCACTACTTTTTTATTTGAAAATATTGAATATTATTATGAACTGAAACAAGTTCTCTGAATTTTGTAAATTAAGAAACTAATGGACATACTTGATAGTATAATATTGTTTTCTTCATTTTTTACAAAATAATTTAACGATAATGAAGCGCTTATGTCACGCTATAATGTTTCATTACATTGAAGATAGTGTTAACTGTTCTTAATGTGCAAACTATTTTAATGTATGATTAGTTTGAATATAAATTTAAAATACAGAAAAAAGTCACTTAGTTAAGAAATTTGTTTTGATCTAATCTTTTTGTGAATTTTAAGAAGATTCTTTGCTAAATATTTAAGAATTATTAGAAATTTAACGTGTCTTTGGTGTATAGATGATATCTAAACTAAACACATAAAATTCTTTTTTAGACATCACAAGATGAAAAGAATCAGTAAATGCAATAATGTAGTATACAAAATATATAAATCACTAATAGAATCAATCAAAACAATTTGCTCAAATGTTTGCATTTATTAAAAATATTTCATTTACAATTTACAACACCGTAAAAATTGTATTATCTATATTTTATGATTAATTAGAAACCAATCATTTGAAATGATTGACGAAAATCCTTATTATCAAAATAATGGTCCACAATATAATCCTTATAATAACATGAACTGGTTTATAATTAAAATAAGGGTCCACAATATAATCCTTATAATAACATGAACTGGTTTATTATTAAAATAAGGGTCCACAATATAATCCTTATAATAACATGAACTGGTTTATTATTAAAATAAGGGTCTACAATATAATCCTTATAATAACATGAACTGGTTTATTATTAAAATAAGGGGCCCACAATATAATCCTTATAATAACATGAACTGGGTTCAAAAACAAAGTCAGAAATCGGAATGAAACCCTATAATATGTACATCTGAAATAATCTGGCGTTTATCGCTATTCTAAAAATATTAATAATAACTGGTGTAGCGAAGAAAATGTAGCCAACCTTGACTATCATACAAGTTGTACTGGAACAGTGTCTTAAAGAACAAAAGGTTTGTTCATATTTAGAATTAAATTAGAGAGACCCAAACTGAAAGTATAAAAATGATTATACTATTTACGATTTGATATGTTGCAATTAAATTGATTAAAACAAAAGTGCTTCGGTTATATTTGTTTTGTAAAAAAATAATCAGGATCGCAGAACTGTTTCCGATCATATAGTGAAAGAATCTCGTTCAATTATTTAAAAATTACGGTATCGTATTAAAAAGTAATAGATGTTATTTTATATAGAAATGATTCATGATTTTATAGGAGGAGTATGCATATAGCATTATATATACATAAATAGCGGTAGGTTTCTTGTAACAGCATAGGTAGGATGTATCTCAGCAAAGTTAATAAAAAGCACTGGCTGTTAATGATAATGTACTTATTACGCAAATTTTCGGAAGAGACTTCCCTTTTCAAGCGATAGAAATGTAATGTACAAGAAATGTAGTGACAGGCATTTTGAATAACATAATCAATTATTTGTTTACCAACAATATTTATATTGATTTTAGACGGAATATTTGGTGTGCTCTATAAAAAATAAATTAAGGTAAACATTAAAAGACTCGAACATATTTTGGGAACAGGAAAATTTCTAATTATTGTTAAAATATCAAAAAAGACGATCGACTATGTCTGATCTATTTAATACAGAATCAATTAGAACATTTATGCAACGCATGCTGTATAGTATATTAAAAAGTGTTTCTATAGCATAATGATGTCTTAAGTATACTTCAGAAATGGAATACAAAACGAACCTTTTAAGCTCAGATCAATAGTCAGTTTGCTTTGTCTCTCTTCAGTTTTTGGGAGTTTACGTCACTTATAAATATATACACTAATCAATTTTCGGTGAAAAAATATTAAAAATTTGAGAAACATTGGGTTGTATATTGGACATGTTGAAAGTTTTGTTGTCAACAGCAATTTTTCTCCAAGGCGGTTCTTGTTTAATCGCCATGTAACGATTATATAATTAATTACAACATTATATTTTCAAAGACTATTGTCTAGCCATACAAAATTTAGAAATGTATTTTAACTTTAAGATTTTATTATTTTATAATATAATATAATAATTACGAATAAAAATATATCCAGCTATAAAATAAAATATCACATCATAAGATTACATAAGTTTTTTTTACCCCGCATCTAATTTAACTTGTATTTCATATTATGGCTTTATTATTGTTTTGTAAATTTTTTAATATATATTTTTATTTAAGTATACTTTTAGATAATTAAATAATTCTAAATTCTTTCCGCTTATATCAAATGAATTGCAGTTTTAAAATTTTTTTTGGAGTGACCATTAATTAAGATTTCCACATATAACAAATATTAAGTATTAACATATAACCACGATAGGGGAAATTGTATAAATCAACAGCTGAATGGATGCTAATCACGTAAATCAAGCAATATGATATAATGAATGTAGCATGTTGACGTCAACCTTCACAATTAGGCTGGTGGAAGCCACAGTTATTGTTTTTGTTCGTACTGCCATTTTATAGTATATATACATAAATAGCACCATAAATACATACTTTGCAGTATATTATAAGAATACTTCCTCGCAACTAATGCTTTAAGGCTTCAATCCTGATAGTACAGGGTGAGTCAGAAAATTGCGTAATTTAGATCTATTTTTTAAATTGTTAACAAAAGTAAAAAAATACACCATTTTCTGAATCACCCTAACTGTTTAGTGATTTCGATTCTCGCTATATACTTCTGGATTAAATAAATTTGAAGCACTGCTGCCATTAATTTATTAAATTGTTTGGATTACCTTATAAGCATTCATTCAATTATTGATTTAAACAATTTGGTTTCCTTCCAAATTAAATATTTATGTCTATTTATCAGGAAGTTTTAACCACCTTTATATATATATTTAAAAAAAACAATAGCTTAATAGTTATTTTCAGCACAAAACGGTTATGATTGAGAGCGACTTTTTCATTATGGATCATCACCAGATAATAAAAAAGACTTGTTTCCATTTTTAGGTAAAAAATAAGTTAAATTTCTTTCAATTTAAGAGTAAAAAATGAGAAATCAGTACTTATCTTTACAATACAGAAGTCGTTCTTGCATAACCTTTGGTTTATATGAGCGATGGTTGTAGGAGCGATAGCATAAACTTAAAGTTATATCCATTTTAAAACAATGGTGATACCACAATCCTTCGATTGTAGAACAAAAAGTTTAAAAATTAAATTACAACATTTTTGGAAAATTTAATTACAAAAAATCATTTTTATAAAATGGAGCAACCATTATTTTACAAAAAAGTGTATAAATTAGATTTTTTAATATACTTAGTATATTCCGAGATTAATTAACTCTAACAGAACCATGTAGGCGCTTTTGAAATTTATTTATTTAGAGAGGGGGTTGAGTCGAATTGCCAATTGACTAATCAAAATGTAACCTAGTATGTATTTAAATATTCTCTTATAACAATTTAGTAGATTTTGGTATCGCTTTTAACGGCAATACTAAATATATGATTTGTTCTCTAATCAGACGCTGAGTTAGCTCTGTCTATTTAGCGACAATGTCATATGCTGATTATATAGCATTGAATGGGTGGGATAAAAAACTGCGCAAAAAATCAATTTTAGCGGATATTTTTATTAGTAAAGACGTCGTGATAGCTAGTATCAGTAATCGGCAAAAAAATAGTTAAACAGAAATTATGCAAATATAAAAATAACATTAGATGTTGTAGGCATACAAGGAATGTTGAACATTATTTTTGGTACAAAAAATATTTTTAAATTTACTAAACAAATAATATTTTCAACTCAATTCAAACACATGTACATTTTACGAAGATTTATAAAATTTATAGTACTTTAAGAATCGACAGGTATTTATTCAATTTTCTTGAATATTGATGTTTGAATTTTTGTTTTAAATGTTTTAAGAATTTAATCTCCTCTATCGGAGTTGATGATTTCCTTTATGATTACATGTCGCTTCTTTAGATGTCATTTATCGCTGTTTGAAATTACGTAAACATTCTTTTATTTCAGTTTCTAGCAAACAAACATAAATTTATAAGGTTTTTTATTGGATTATATATATTTTTTGCTTTATTTTCAATAGCCTATGTGTTTTGTTTGAACAATAAATAAATGTTATACAATTTATATATCAAAAAAAGTGGAATGTTGAAAAATAAAAAATATCAAATGACAGAATAAATTTTAGTCATAGTTTATAAACAAAACAGATGATGTTAATTAATTTAGAATATAACTTTTGAGTTTAAATTATTTCAATTGATCTGTTTTCCCTTGATTGTTATTTTTAATAAATCAATAACAACTTTTTCAGAAAAGAAGAAAATTTCTTAACAATTCGTATAGGAAGAACAATATAATTCTTTTAGTCTTTTTCTAGTCCAATCTGCCGAATGTGAAAAAACCGTAATAATAATATGGATAATCTTATTAAGCGTTCTAAAATTGCAAGGCAATTGTCAACAGCGCACAATATAAAATAGCCATAATTAAAGGATTCAGAGGCGCACTCAGGAATTTGCAAGTTCGGAGCGCAATTTTATTTAAAGGCATACATATACATTAAATGAATAAAATGATTATAAAAAGCGCTAAAAGTATTAATATACGTTTTGTAATGAATGGCATACCACAGCATATAATATACATGAAATTAGTGGATTAAAGTATATTACTATTCTCACCAATGAAAAGTCTCTATTCTTATGCGCTCTACCTATGCCGATTGCAGCCGCCTCTTCCTCGGAAACCGTACCCAGACTATCCACGACAAAGTAGCCCTCAGTTGCCTGTGCCAGCTGGTTGACGGTGCAGTTGGTGCCAGAGGCCGATGACCACCAGAGTGCCGTGAACAACTTGGGCAAGATCCAGACATACTTCCCTCCGAACATGTTGAGCTGATAGACCTGACATGGGGAGAGTTCAACGAATTGATTAGAATTTATAGAGGTTTCACTTAGGCTCGTGATAAATACGCGCAATGGAATAGAAGTATAAATAACTATACAAACTTAGTAAAAAATAATCACTAAAAAATCAATATATGTGGGAAAATTAACCCACCCCCCGATAATTACTTTCTTAGCTCCAGATAAGTATAAACATTGGAAAACATGTAAAACAATATTTCTGAAACTAAATTTAAATTAACTTGCATATACAATTTAGTTTATTGTCTTTGCTAAAATATATCGTTGTTTTCCAACTGAGAAAGAGCTAACTTCGAAATATCTTTGTTGATTTAGCAATGTTCAATAATTTTACTCACATATCATAATAGTATTTATTTTATTGTTATAGTGGTTAATTTTGAAGGGAGGTTGTAGATGCTAGTAGAATTAGTTGCGAAAATGCAAAGAAATATGATGAAAAACGTGATAATATACATATATGATGTTAATACATAATATTTAATTTATTAAAACAATATATGGGAATTTTTTTTTCAAATTAAATTAATGTTTAACTGTATATTTTAACCTACATTAAAACGTGTTTATTACTAAAGTAGCCGCTGAACTTAAACGTTGTTTACATTTAGGCATCTTATTCCACGGCATCTATTTTCACCTTATAACGGAACAGTTTAAACGGTTTCTGAACATTTGTTCTATATCCAATTATTGACGAGTATACACAAGAAGATCGTTATAAATTGTTGACTAAAATTGCTGTGTTGGTTAAAAATTGATAATGGCCAGCAAGCATAGTTCTTAGTCGTCGTAGAGCTGAAGCAAAAATAGCAAACAGTTGAACGGTTTAAATAAAAATCGTTACCTTAAAATATTGAAGCAGAGGTTGAAGTAAAGTACGAAAGTAATTTATGAAATTTTGTTCAAAAGCGCAATGGAATTTTCATTGATTGGCTTCGGTCAACTTATATAATTAGGAGACAGAAGGAAAAAGAAAGTGGTCATTATATATTTTTGATGATATATGTGTTCGTGATCTATAATATGGAGTAATTGTTCATTCATTAGCGATGATGGTCTAAGATCTAACTGCTATTATATACAATAGTAATACAGTTTACTTTTGTTGCCTGGTAATACGCGTAATATAATAAATTATGTTTCAGATTCGAAAAGTGAGGGTTTGAAGCGTAAATCAAACTTATGAAATGTAGATTTTTTGTGCTCTTTTAAATAAATTTAATAAAGTGCAAAATAATCATTTTTAACCACACTGGACGTGTCTATTACATCTGAGTAAACACGGAGAGAATAGTATAAATCATTCGATAAAAAAATATATAGAGAAGTCAAAAATAAAATTTGAATTTTAAAAATCACGAAGAAGAGAGATAGAGTTGGATTCAATCTGCAATTTGCATCTTTGCCAATTTACATCTCTGTCAATTTACATCTCGTATTTTCTGGGTGTTTGCAATCCACATGTGTTTACATGTATATAATCCACTATATATGAATGATAATTCCTTTCATACTTTAATTTGCCAATTACTATAGTATCAATATGTACCCCTGCCAATCTAGTGACGACATTTGTACTGAAACAGATGACTCAAATGACTCAAATGATGACTGTCGTGCAATACTCAAGTTCAATTATATTGTTTCCATAAATTACATATATGTAAAGTTTATATCATAACAAATTATATATTTACTAATATAATTCTATAATTTTAAGTGGTTTTATTGTATTTAGGCTAAAAAATATAATAAGTGTAAAGTAGTCGAAGGTGGGAGAGTGATGATAATTGACAATGGAAATAAAGCTGGATTATGAACTGAACAGGAAACGCCTCATGAAGTAACTTCAATTTTTGCTTCAACACGTTTCAAAGAGTCGACCTCAAGTCAAGTTTCTTCTCCTTGCTTGATGAAGGCGAAATTGAACGACTATGGTCATTCGCTACCTTTAAATTATTTTTGCATACGGCAAGTTGTCGAACCCTGAGACCGGATGTATAAATATAGACTATATGCTTGGTCTACATGTAGCTCTATCTATGTGTAGCACGATCTACAAAACCGTATGTATGATGTAGGCGATGCTATGTCTACATGTAGCTCGATCTATGTGTAGCACGATCTATCCTAGCTTAACAATATAGAACTTTTGAATGAATATTAGACTATAATATAAGTAAATAGTTACTGATTGAACTATGAGACATTCATGCGTGGAGAAAACAACCAAGTCATTTATATATATATATATCTTCACAGACAAAGATGATAAGAAGACGTTAATAATTCTGGAAACAGTCGCTTCATCCATGTGAAAAGTGTCCCCAATATCTGACCGTATAATAATATAATATAATATGTGTAATAATATCCGGTACCGGAGAGAGTTTGATGCCACGTAGCGAATTCCTACCATTACTTGCACACCTCCACCGGTTGGTCGACTACGATTCGAGTTATGAACTAATGAATCACGTAATAAATCGCTTAACATAATGATCATTTCACAATTAAACCAATATCTGTCTAATAGTTGTTTTTCATTGAAATGGTTAAGAGGATTAAAAATGTTACAATAATGTTTTTGTCTTCTTTCAGGTGCTATTTCCATAAATTCAGCCATTTTAAATAGAGCTATTTGGATAAATTGTATCCTAAATGAATTAATTATGTAAACTAATAACTTGAGGGATACTTTTATAAAGATATGTGGTGACAATTAAATTACTTGAATCACTAATAATATATTTTATAAAAAAATAGTCAGCACAGTTTCAAACAAATTACTTGACATCTATTGAAAGCTATAGCCTGCATATATGTCAAGTATTTAGGCAAGTTAGCATGTGTGCGTATAATAGAACAAAGATAGACCGACCATCTAGACCGCTTACAAGCAGTCTATGTATTTCGTGCTAGATGACTCAAAAATGTAGATCGAGCTATGTTATAGACTATACAATGTAGATCGATCTAAGGTTTATACATTTGGCCTAGACCAAGCTACGGTTATTATTTGTAGATCGATCTACCCCTAGATCAAGCTACATAACGTTTTATACATCCGGCCTCTGGTCGGCTCAAGTTGGACTAAGAAGAAAATCGAGCAGTTGGACTTTTGTGCATACAACTGATATAGTGTTTAACATTCAAAAGAACAAGTTTTATTGTAAAAAATTGTGACCAATTTATATTGAAAATATGTGTGCGCTGTTTTAATTACATAAATAATGATTATATCACACATAGTTTCAACATCAATATAGATTTTTATAATTTACAATGTTTTTGTTTCTAGATTTACTATAAAAATATATATATTTTATTGAAATTTATTAAATGATTGGTAAGATAATTCTATTGAAATTTAGTGTGAAATATTTCTTTTCTACTGAGACTGGTGACGTCATAAAATATGTCCGGTTGAACTAAATTTAACACAACTACACTTAATTCTTTCTAAGCAAGTGTTAAGGATAATAAATTACTTTACGATATCCCCCAAAAACTGTTAAATGGCAACATTCATATTTTTTAATAGAAAGACAAAGTATGACTTAATTGTTACCTATACTACTTAACTAAGTTTTCCCAATTTTCTGTAAATAATACTTATAGTCGATGTATTTAGACTATGTTTAAAATTTCAGCTCAATCGCATGCAAATTTGGTGAACTACAGCTATGATGAAAGTAAACGTGCCTATTCTACTGTATGTGGGCACACACTTTAGAACTAAGTTAAATTACATTTAAGATTGTCTCCGTCAGTATATAGTTCAAAGTTTTGTTTCTAATAATAGCGAGGTTCTATACGGAGTTAATTTGATTAACCAATCCTTTATTATACCCTGGAATCGTTCGGGTAATCATTATACATTCTAAATAATGGTTAAAAAATAGCTGCCTTTAGACTCAAATTTCTTTAGCGTATGCTACAATTCGTTGAGCTAATTTTGTTACTTCATATGTATTGCAAAACAGAAGGCAACCACTTTTTGAGAAATTATATTATTATATTATCTATATGTAGTATATTTCTATATTACCATCTGAAACATTAATATCAGCAATTATTTTCCGTCATTATCACTATTATATTTGTTATTCAATACGAAAAAAAAGTTATCTGTTTGTTCTATTTAATATAAAAAATATATAAATTTAATAAATTGTCGTTTTATATTTTTCATACAATTATTAAAAATTATTATTTTATGACTTAATGGAGTCATAATGTTATAAATAATATATCGAATAATGTTAATGACATCGAATTTTTAACATATCAAAATTCATGTGACTTTAAATGTATATTTATATATTTTTCAATGTAATACATCCACAGATTTCCGAATAAATAATATAAATTTTACAACAAAATGTTTGCAAACAATTCAAGTATATATTTAAATAAATATACATCTAATTAAGTTATTTTATTGACAACTTTGGTATCAGATAAAATCACCAATTTAAGTATAGAAGATAGGTCTATCACAAGATACTATATCTTGTCCATTACGATCAGTTAAAAATGCACATTTAAGAAAATGTTATTGCTAAATTATTGTTCTTTCTTTATATTTAGAAAAGATACAAAAGTAATGCATATAATGTGAAATCTAAAAAACAGACAAGTCGCGGTTGGTAACATATATTTATAGCATTAACGTCTAAATGGATCGCTGTGTTTCGTTTCCATTCTTAATTAAACCATTTATATAGGTAATATTCAATTAATTTGCTCAATTTATAAAAATTACAAATCAAAGCCTAGTTGTACAATAATATGTGTTTACTATTATATATACCTATACACTATTCAACTATTAACTATAAAATAATGTACTTTTTTGTACTTTTCATAATTTTACAGTTTAAGTAGAAATGAATTGTATATACTGACATCTGTATCACTACTTTTGATATATCTTTTGTATATTTTGGTCAACCAATGTTTTCAGTCAATGTATTCAATGTTTTTTTGATTCCCATTGTGATTTCATTAAAGAAACCCCTTGATGGTATTATTATTGTTATTATTATATACCTACACATATCTTCTGTGGAACATAATAAAATCATGATTAGTAATAACTATGAATGATTTAATAATTAATGTATAATTAATAAAAAAAATCATATAATTCTAAACAAACAATTAATAATACATTTCACAATTTTTTATACTGTGATTAACTATGTTCATTATATGGTTCATCCAATATTAATATATAGTAATTATTAATATTTTTTTTAATCAAATAACTTGAATAAATATTACTTACTTGACAAAAAACATAACTGGCTACATCTTCACGAAACTTTGCAAAAATTATGCGGGCATCATTTTTCTACAAATCGGAAAACAAAGAAAAGTGTGATGCGGATAGTGTCAGAATTGTTAGGAATAGTAAATAATAAAAGTACTTTCTGTACAATATTGGCCGCAAATAAAAATAGATATAGGGGACATATTATTTATTCAAGAAAAATAATACGATAATCAGTAAATATTTATTCAATATAGACTACATTCATAGCAATCTATAATAAATAGATTATTATAAATAAATAGAAATTAATAAAAATTTAATTTAATTCAATTCAATTCATTTTTTAAACATCTTCATTATGATAAAAATGGTGTAGTTATTGTATATTAAAAGTAATTATATATTTGAAGGTAATTTATAATTATGAAAAAAATTAAATTGCGACCGTAATATATTTTTAACATGAATAATGTTTAATTTTGTAAACAAATAATAGTACAGGCTTGTCAAAACTCTTTTGAGGTTTTTAACACCCATTCAAATAAATTGTCATTTATACTAATTTTCGAATATATTATAATTTTAAAATGTATTAAATTCTAGAAGATCATATAAATATCGACAAATTATGATTCCAACAATGAATTTGATGTTTAATAAAATAGACAATTACCAACTCGATAAGAACTTCTTTGTTGACTAAAATTATGTGTTTCAATTTTTATTTAAAATATTTATTTGAATGCATAAAAAACATAAGCATAATTCATAATTTGAAAACAAGTCAGATTTAAATGTTTGTCACTAACAAAGTGCAAAAACATTTGCACTTTAATTATGTAATTATGTGGTAATTCTTTAGAGTATCAATTTTGAACAACCCTATAATTCCATTGCAGCATAATTATATAAGAAAAAGACTTAAAACCCGGCCGCCGCAAAATTAAATTATACTTATTCATAAAAAATCACGAATTTTGTAACCCTGTTGCTTCCTCAGCTACTACAAGGTAAGTAAGTTCTTCCATATAACAACAGACACCGGTAGACAGACAGCTGGGCTGGCTTGCGTAGAAATTATATCTATTATATGATAGGTAAGGCAACACTGAGATATTGTTCGAACAATATTATTAATATGTAAGTAATAAAGGCAAATTTGTTAGTATTAAGGAAAGTGCAAAGCTATTTAATAAGCGATTAAATAATAGATTAAAATATATATATATATATAGTTGCTTTTTAACTAGCACTTTTCTTGCACTTAACGTTTGAGTTGTATATACCCGGGCTTAAAGGGTTAATAATATTTTTCGTACTATATCTCAGTGTTGCCTTACCTATCATATAATAGATTATTATATTTCTGCTCAAGCCCAGCTGTCTGTCTACCGGTATCTGTTATATGGATTACCTCACTTACCTTGTGTACTTGAGGAAGCAACAGCGCTGCGAAAATGCGTACTTTTTTATTAACATAAAATTTATTTTTGAAGCCACTGGCTTTTGACTCTTTTTTTCTTACAACACAATTTCATTTATTATCAAAACTAATAATATGTGCTATGGGTAATAGATTTTTTTCAAGGTTTCTGCATAGCCTTGGTACAATATTGGCGCCATTGTTAATTCTTCTTTTTACTAAAAGATGCAATATTTATAATAATTATAATTGTGGATAACAAATCTTTTATGTCAAAATGTAAACCCTTGTATAGATTTCTGTTAATTATATTTTTAAATATACATTTCAAATAGGTTTTATTTTTGATTTCATATGTGGATAATTGACACGCTAAGTAAGTAACATAACAATTATCTAATAAGACTATTAATTATTGGTCTTTGTCGACATTATCTTAAACAGTTAAAAGAAAGAATGAAATTAAAAATGATAACTTACAAAATTTTAACAATGTACTAGTATAATCAATGCAAATGTAAACTTTTACTTCAATAGACATTTATTACACATAATTAAATATTTTTATGAGTTTATTGTACTATAGTCAAATGGTATATTGCTAAAACATGTTATCAATATAAATTCGACCAAATGTTGTCACTTATCAATTTGTTTGTTAACTGTTGACCTTCTTCAGATAATTAGATGGCCCTCAGAAAATTGGAAACATTTATAGTTTTCAACATTTTAATACTGTAAAGTTCTTCTGACCGCCACGGTTAAATTTTGAAATCATTATTGTTAATTTCATTTGATTGCTATGTGTTACCAGTAAAAATAACAAAAAAATTCGATGGTTATATTAAGAACATTCTGTTTTATTTTCTTTAAAAAAATATATACTACTAAAATGAACCACTTCATTTACCTTCAGATGTTGAAGTGTTTTCCGAATGTCAATAATTTCCCAATCTAAGTGCTCTATGACTTCAACTTTGAAATGATCAAATTCATCTGTCATGGCATGAACAGCCTAAAATATAAATAAACATTTTGTTCAATTTAAAGTAAATATATTATAACGTATATTTAAAATTAAGAATTTTTTAAAAGTTATTAATGCTTGTTAAGAGTTTTCAAAAAAAACAAATCCTTGCAAATACACTTTAAATACACTTTAAATACATGTCAAATGCACTTTAAATACACATTAAATGCACTTAAAATGCACATTAAACAAATGTCAAATGCACATTAAACAAATGTCAAATACACTTTAAATACACATTAAACGCACTTTAAATACACATTAAATACATGTTAAATATAAGTCAAATCTCCAATCATTCCGGCTATTATCTCTATAATAATTCCTGCAATTATTGTATCTCTATAATAATTCCTGCAATTATTGTATCTCTATAATAATTCCGGCTATTATCTCTATAATAATTCCTGCAATTATCTCTATAATAATTCCTGCAATTATCTCTATAATAATTCCTGCAATTATCTCTATTAATTTCTGTTTTAATATCCTCTCATTTTTGCTTTGATATCCATTCATTCCTACTATGATCTCCACACATTCTCGATGTGATCTCCACACATTCTCGATGTGATCTCCACACATTCTTGATGTGATCTCCACACATTCTCAATGTGATCTCCACACATTCTTGATGTGATCTCCACACATTCTCGATGTGATCTACACACATTCTCGATGTGATCTACACACATTCTCGATGTGATCTACACACGTTCTCGATGTGATCTCCACACATTCTTGATATGATCTCCACACATTCTCGACGAAGTGATTTCCACACATTCTCGATGTGATCTTCACACAATCTCGATGTGATCTCCACACATTCTCGATGTGATCTCCACACATTCTTGATATGATCGCCACACATTCTCGATGTGATCTCCACACATTCTTGATGTGATCGCCATGCATTCTTGATGTGATCTCCACACATTCTTGATGTGATCTCCACATATTCTTGATATGATCGCCACACATTCTTGATCTGATCTCCACACATTCTTGATATGATCGCCATGCATTCTTGATGTGATCTCCACACATTCTTGAAGGGATCTCCACACATTCTTGATGTGATCTCCACACATACTTGATGTGATCGCCACGCAATCTTGATGTGATCTCCATACATATTTGATAAGATCTTCACTCGTTCCTTTTATTTCCTTATCTACACAACTTTAAGTGTAATTTCATGTAGCCAGTTCTAGCGTAATACAGTTTGTTCATTTAAAATCTAAGATGTTAATATTTTCATTAAATTTTACCACGAATCCATTATGTTATATATTTTATATATATACTATACATATACAGAAATACCATATTATTAATGATAGTCAATACTATTTTAATCTAAGCATATTAACAAACACAAAATAAAGAAAATTAAAGTAGGGGATGAAAAATTTTCACTTTCAACAGCTGGTTATGCATATTTTATAAAAAAGGATTATTCTTTAATAAATGAAATAATTAAAAATATACAACAAATATTAATTGAAATTATATTAAAAAATTACTATTTTTATTAAATTACCCCTGTATAATATAATATATTTTAATGACATTATATTTTTATTTTGTATATAAGTATTACATGCATAAAATTAATCATTATATTTATCAAAAACGAGTCATGGTATCCTGGTGAGTATTTTCTTCATGATATTCAGAGATTTATTTGTAATTATCGTTTTAATGTAACCAAATATAATTATGTTGATAAATATATATTACGATTCATTTGTTTAGAATATTGTTGTTTGTTAGAAACTTTTTCAATTCTTAAAGATTTCGTATGTTTTTAAATGAAAAATAAAATAAATACCAATAATATATTTAGAATTTACATGTATGCTTTTGATATTATATTGATATATGAATAATCGTGAGTGAAATACCGTATACATTTGTATGTTAATATAACACAATAAAAAGCCTTTCAAACATAATCTAATAAAATAATAAGCAATAAAAAAGTATTTAAAAATATGTATAAAAACATATATTTTTTCATTAAAAAGGAAAATTAAATATCCGACTTGTGGTTATAAATATTTTTATGATTGCATAGGTTTATTTTTAATATTCGGTTAATTTAAATGAAGCAGGTTTAGCTTAAATAATAAACTTTACTTTCAAAATCGCAAAATTCTATGTATGCTTTTCTCTCACTGTTTTTCACTTTCACAAAACTTTAGAAAATTTTTCTAGAGGTCTGAAATCTATACGAATTAGTTTATGAAATCTCTTTTTCCAATACACTTTGCATTATCAATTAAACAAAGTTTTACAATAATAATGATATGGAAATATCACTTTGAAAATTGAACGTTTATACTCAAATTATTTTTTTATACAATATAACTTAAAAGCTTAGCTAGCCGGAAGCCACGACAAATGTTTTGGAGAAAAATGTTCTCACTTCAAAAAGTGTTTCTTAATATATCATGATGTTGAAATATAGGAATTTTACGATTTCATTTAAAAATTAGTTATAGAAAAGAATATTTAAAAATTTAATTTAAAAATTAATTATAGTAAAACTCCATATATAATGTAACTGCAATATTGCAATGATAATTAATTTTTGTATTTGCAACTTAGTGATTAACGCATGTTCAGAAGAATAATAAGAAATAATAGTATTAAACTATGTATATAATATATATTAAAGTATTATATCGTTAATAATGTAGTAAACATATACTGTGTTTGTTTCTAAACTATTCATTTCACTTTAGTTTAGTTTGCGAAAACATTAGTAATTTCAGTGTTTTAATTATTTTTTTAATAAGAAAAAATATATCTGGTCATTACGATTCTACATAAAACTGTGAAAGATATATAAATTAATAAAAAGTACGTTTTACATTATAGTATACATTACAGAAAACGCTTTTAGCGTTTAGCGTTTTTAAACGATTTTAGCTTAATATATTTTACATTACAAAAGATAGCAAATCACAAAATAAATAAGAAACGAATTTTATTCTGAACTATGTATTGAAAAGATAATTACTCGAATGCACGCAATGTATGAACTCAAAATGCCAACAAGTCAATTAAGAAAACTATAATAATATTTAATTAGTAGAATTGAGAGTTGTATATATGTTGATGTGAATGTACACGCGTGCATATTTAGGAAATGTTAACAATACCCATATATTTGCTCTAAATAAACTTTTAATACACACATTTTATTATAAAAAATCAATTAATGTAAACGCTATACATAATAGTAGTATACATAATATTGTAGGTATTATATTTTATTGACACATTATATTTAATATATAAAGTTTATGTCATATAATATTAAAACTATAAAGGTTACAACTAGACATTACATTTTATAATAAAAATATTATGTATTCATTTTATTACACACAATTTTATAGAACCGATTTCTATGAAATATTTGAAATTTATAACACTAAAATGTCGTCATTTAATAATGTACAAAAAACTTAGTTTTATATAATTTTATTACCTTATTACTCAAATTGAGTAAGACTACGTTGGCAATTATCTGAAAATGCTAAACATAGCAATCTAATATAATATATTTTGTATTAACATTGAGTAATTTCAAATGATATATTTTACCGAGTATAATAACAACCACATTTTTTATGATTTTTCTATAATGTTTAAATATGACTTACATCAAAAAAATACCTAATATATAGTAATGGCTATGTTTTGTTATTTTTTAGATTATGTTAAAAATTGGAATTATGAATATGAATTGGAAATATGAATTCTCAATAATTATTATGATAATAATATAATAATCATAATCATAATTAATATTGATAACTGTATTATATTCAACATTTAATTAATTATTATTTTGTAACAATGAAAATGTATAAACAAAATGGATTAAAATGTATATAAAAACATATATTATTATATATTTGAGATGTATATTATTGACTTTCATTTAAATTGTTTACCAGTTTAAGTATTTTCTCATTCTGTGTAAATGTAGATACTTTGTTCCAGTTAAAATGACGCAAGAACAAACGTCTGGCAAGATTGTGCATTAAATCGGCTTGACAAAGGCGGAAAAAATTAGGATATTTCGCCCGTTCACTTAGAGTCGGACTAGTAGCACCATAGGAAACCTGTTGATGAATAAAATACAGAGTTGAAATCAATAATGGAGGGGAAATAAACCGATCATTATGGCTATTTATCAAGCTAATAACTAATAAACCAGTAGATGTAATTGCATATCTGATATGGACAATATATTCAATTAACATCATTTTCGTTTAATTCCAGCCAAATCTGCTTTGCGCAGTGATTAAACTAAGATAAGTTGCATTTAATTCCACTTCAATTATGCTGATATACTCATTTATATAAAATAAAAAATGTTGAAGTCTATAAAAGTCAGTAATTGGGGCATTTTATGGCTTATTTATATTTAATTCACCGCCTTCAGGGTGTTTACCCGGTTTGTAGGAAGCCAATAAAGTCAATAAAGTCAATAAAGTATAATATATTATTATGATATAATGTATCCCAATTACAATTATACCACTAAATAATCTGATTTTGAAGCCGCCCATTATGCGTACTCTTCTTAAACGCAATCACGCATATTTGTAACCCATATTTGACCAAGTCTGAATATTTGAATAAAATTTATATGATGTATAGAATTTAGTCGCTAAAGAAGAAGTCTAGCGCTTATTTTAATTTTTTTTGTGAAACTTAGCCAAAATAGTCAAAATTGTTAGTGTCAGTTTAAAACTGACAATGGGCAGATTCGATATATTTTTTCAAATTTGCGTAAAACTAAAATGCCTATATCAAATGAATGATTTTATTGCAAAAATAGTACCAGGAAGTATACATAATAAGTTTTCAATGTGCAACATTGTATTATAAATGTTATATAAGAAATTCATTAGGGAAGCCATTTTTCCGTTATTGCAAAATCTATTAGTTGAATTAGGCGTCTCATAATAAATGATATATAAATATAAAATGCTATAAAGCTATTATATTATTATATTATTATATTTATTATATTATATTGAATAAAAAACATAATTAAATAGAAATTTACATACCAAACGTGTCAAATAAAAAACTTTCTTGATGTAAAATATGAATGAAAAATCATGATTATCCTGATTATCACGAACTAATAGTATTAAATATTAAAATGTATTCAATTTATCTTTATTTAGACATGAAAATATTCTCAATATTGAATAACAGTAAAACGATTTAGCAAAAATATAATGGGTCAAAAATTAGATACATTTTTAATCGGCCGTAATTTAAAAATTATTCCACTGATTGATTAAAAAATTTGACCCCACTGGTGTTACGTGTAAGTTTTCTACATTTGCAAAATTAGTAATATGGTTTAAAGTCAATGTGGTCATCAATTGTTTAAAGTCACAAATATATTCGCTGTTCGATACAAATATTATTTTGATGAAATGTTGATGACTAAAATTTGCTGTAACATGTAGTTACTTGTATTAATGAAGTAGTCTGATTGTGACATTTAATCCACATACAACATTTTGTTATTTGACTTAACAATATTTATTGCAAAACTCCCCCACGTATCTTATAGTTTGGACACCCTTTTGTACAAAAATAATATTTTGCTCTCACTTTCTTGTATACAAACAATGCATACTCCATACAAAAGAATATTACACCAATATTTTCAAGGAGTTAGTGTGAAAAATTTTAACAAAGTGTGATAGCCTATATCTAAATATATGTCATGAATGAAAGGGCATATAAAAAACCAATATCTGTTTTATAAATGTATGTTGAAATACAGAATGTGAACACGAAAATGAAACATCTTACTGTACTTTAGTTATATAGCTCATAGGCTACTTGCCAAATTAAACAATTGAATTACTATGCCTCATCGATGACTATAATGAACAATATAAATGGGGAATTTCTATTACAGTATCACCTGAATGATATTCTCAGCTTGTGCAATTTGTGCAATCGTTTCAGCAACTGACGAACACGAGGGGCCTAAAATAACATGGAGTGCATGCTTCTGATAGATTTGTTTATAAATTGCGTTTATAGCCACACCATCGTTGCACTGAAATCCAAAAACAGTCAGATGCAACATTTTAATGTCATTTCTCTGATAATGAATTGTATGTACAATAAAGTAAGTAATAAAATATTTAGTTGTATGCAATCAAATTGTTTTAGTTTTTAAACTACAGCGATAACTATAATTAATAGTTATAAATATTTAAACAACTGTTGCTATAATTGCAATAAGTATGTTAAATCAGTCCAAACTACAAATTATTATTAAAACATTAAACAATAAAGTATGTATTAAATAATTCTTTTGTTTAATCTTATTATATTAATCTTCATAAAACAAAGTTATTGAAAATTCGTAAACTATAGTTAATAACTTTTTTATACTAAACCAATATAAAATCGAGGTGAAATCGAAATAAAAATTAAATTAAAAGATCTTGTTTTGTTTTAATTTGTGTAACAGACATTCTCGTAAAGTGTATGTATATTCAAAACATCAGTAATGTGATAGAATTAAGAACGTAACAGATTTAGGAGTCTCGGTGTGCGCGTGTTAATTAGAAAACTGTCGATAAATGTGGATTTTTTAAGTAGAAAAAAACGTAACCTATATATCTTGTTTTATGTTAGCAAATTGTCAGCTTTTTTGTGTTAAATGTTTACGTCGGACCCAATTCACTGAATTAATAATATGAACGAATATGTTGTTTAAAAAGATGCTGTCGAATATTCGAAGAAAAGTATATACGAGAGTTATAATACAGAGTGACAGTTGGAAACTGGTATTAAAAATGTTTATCTTAAATGTTAAAATTGACCCCTCTATTATCATTTAAATAACGTTAAATAAAAAAGTCAAACCTGTAGGAAATTTAAGGAAAAAACTACATTGTAAGAAACTATCATAAAAATGAAAAAGCTAAATAAAAAGTTCGATTACCGCGGGTCTGAAAATAAAAAAATAAAACACAATTTATTATTTAAAATGTGTGAAATGATTGGTATTGCTAATAAATATATATTTTTTAATTTATACATTAAAAATAAATTAGAATTTAATAAAAATTAAACGAGTTACAATAAATTATTTTTTTATAAGATTTGAATAAGTTTAGAAAACATGGAAATTTATTTTTAACAATAGAAAGAATACTCTTGCAATTTTTGTATATTTTATATCATTGTTTAATTTCTGTAAATAATTGTATATCTTGTGGAATTTAATATCTTTTGAAATACATGCTAATATAAATATATGTTTAATACATATTATTATTACTACAATGTTATCAATTGAAAAATAAATTAATATTTAGGCCTACGTCAGAAAGTGTTAAGGAATTTATTGTTCTACATCAAATAATAATGAATTTTTTTTTATCGCAAATTAAAATTTTATTAAAAACAAGTGAAATAAGCCTATGATGTTTTGTTATAAAATATTATATACATATATATGATAAAATAAAGCTGTATGTGAATAACTAAACTCCATAATATACTTCAAATATAATAAAAACATAATAAATAACAGAAAGAAAACATATATAAATGTCTATAAGCTACAAATTACTCTTATAAAAGTAGCCTATTCATGTGCACACACCCACACTTTCTACGAGTAAATTGTTAATACAGAATATACGTATATAGTATAATATATATATTTAATAATTGATTTTTATTATTGTCCCGGACTAAGCAAATACTACTAAGTTAAAGCTATCAATGTCCATAAAAAATAAATATATTTCAATGTTTAGAGTAAAATGTTTTCGTTTTATTCTGTTTAACTATAACAATTCCATACAATTTGAAAATGTTTAATAAGTGGCTTATGTAAAATATTTAAATAACGTTTGAAAGCCATATTGTAAAACCAGCATTTTCGTGCATTACTAAATTTATTTGTATATTAGATATTGTGTTTATCAGAACATATATTTTGCTTCACCTTTTTATTAACTATTGTTAACTATTTTGTAGTAACTATTGTAATATATAATGTAATATTAATTATATAATAACAATAGTACTGGTTCATTTATTTATTATTATACTCATTATGTGTTTTTTCTGCTTGATCATCCCCGAATTATAAACTGAAATGTTTTTGTTCAAAGTTCTTTTTTGACGATTTATTTGGTGTTTGTAATATATACTACTTGCAATCCGGTCGTCAGTAGGAATACTAGGGTAAATGATGAGAGCTGAATAGCTCAAAACCGGTATTACTCTGTCTTTCTGATGTTTGTAAAAACTATGCTCTTAGTGCTTACTTATTATATAGATAATGATTGCTTTTAGTACTATCAATATGTGTGCATAGCAAACCAGCTGGGTTCTTGACAGTATAAGAAAGCTTGCAGACAACTACAATCTAGGAGAGCGTGGTGTAGCGGTTAGCGCGCTGTCTGCAAACCAGTAAGTAGTTCGGCGGTTCGAGCCTCGACACGTACTTCTGTGCGTACAGCCAATTATTCAATATATATATATATTATGCTTCCGGTAGCAGGGGAACACGCTAATATCCTAATAAAGTTTACCTTTATATATACAAATTGCCATATCAATAACCTTTTTACATTTACATTGAATGATGTAATCGATTCACATAAAAACATATTATTACGTGATTCTGTAGAAGTATTTAACATATTTTGACAGTTGCTTTAAAGGGATGTATCACAACCGCGCATTATAATTAGGATTACTAAATAAATTATACTTTTCGCTAACGCGAACTTCATAGACATGGTCTATAGGCATTATGAGTTTACAACCGATATGTAATTTTAAAAAACCAGACATAAATGCCAAACTAAATACAGATTCATTATTTAATCGTATAAAATTAAATATTATTTTTTAAATATTAATTAAAAACTGTTAATAAAATATAACAAAAATAATGTAATGTATATTTACAATAATTTCCATTAGACAGAATCTTACAAAAATGAGATATTATTATTAGGATATATGTTCATTGATTATCACATTTATGTAATACTGATTATCACATTTATAACCCATTTATAACGATTAAAAATAAACGAAATGTCATAACGATACAGTTCAGAAATTTTATATTTCTTATTCGTAATGTCGATTTAAATAATACTTTTTTTACTGTTAAAGGTGACATTTCATAATAGCAATATTCCAGTACAGCAAATAAATTTTGATAATGCGAATCGGTGGATCATTGCATAGGTCTAAATTACAAAACGCTATAATTAGGATATTCTGCGGTTACAGAGGGAAATCTATTTATGATGAATAGCTATTTTATAGTGTTTTGTTTCGGTATTGAGAGATTGTATATAGAAACAAAAAACCACGATTACAATAAAAAAAGTAAATGATTATAGTTCCTAGCAGTTCTTAGAATTTTTTAATATTTATATTACATTAAATACATTAAATATTATGTTCTCTATTTTTTTAAATTATGAAATAAATAAGTCATTTTATAATTATAACAGCTATAATGGTATCAAAGTGAAAAAAATGCCATAAGCTTTCAACACATAGGGACCTCCTCTAGAATATTAAAATAAGATAATTATCCAGCTATTCTTGAGCAGGATATGTGATGATGAAAACTTGCGCAATACATTATTTTGCTTTTGTCATTTAGTTAATTTTTAACCATTTTAATGGAGAGATATAATTTCATTTTATTTGTCTTCAAAAATGCAAGAATACCTTTTTTCTTATAACTTTTGTTCTATTAATATATTTGTATACTAAATTTCAATAGTTAAAAGGTTTTATGATTTTGATTGAATTAAATTTTACATTTAAAAAAATGATTCCGCACAAATTATTTACATCAACACTATGTATGTAGTGAGCATAAGGTCAGTACAAATTTAAGGCAACCAATTATTTATTCTTTGCGTTATTGATTAACCCTTCGTACGTGGAGATAATTTTTAGGATTTGCTACGTGGAGGGGGGGGGGGTTATTGTACACCCCTGGAAAACCAAACTTCCTATCATCCGATTAAGCTAAAATTTGGTATACAGATATCTCCTAAACACTCCTATATCTCCTATTTTAATTTTCAAAAAAATTAA
>JAUZND010027071.1:0-23778 GCA_034780555.1 Coelogynopora nodosa
CAACACTATGAAAAATAGATACACTATCTATTAGTTTTAAATCTTACCCCGTTCCGGATCTGACGATTAGCGGACACGCAAACCCTATATCAATGGCAATCTACGACTGGAGCTCAGGTTTCAAAATACCCTTATCACACCTTATAAACATTGTGATAAAATGTCTGCGTTTGATGAAAAAGTGGAAATATACCGTCATCGTCAAGTAATGGTTGAACACAAAAGAGAGACATGCTCCTTACTAGTGATTTGCTTTAAATTGTGCTCCTATTCTTATTTCACTGATCTTGGCAATTTGGTAATGTTTGCCCACTAAATAAACAATTTTTTGTTTTTACATTGAAGTTTCGTTTTTTAGTTTCAATGAGGGGGAAGGGGGGGGATTAGAAACAAAACTTCCATACTACTAAAATAACATACTGATATCAAACTACAATTGAAAAAATGTGCCATCAACATAAATATACGGGAGTTAATTTCTAGGAGTCACTCACAAGGGAAGAAAACACTGTATGATAGATCTTTACTCTTCAGAGGTCACCAACGCGTAACAGTAAAACAAAGAAAAGTCAATGTAATGAACTTCATAATATTCAACACACTGACCTATCACCTCTTTAAGCCCGCTGGTACGACTTCTTCATTTCGCTCAAGAACATGAAGTTCAAGAACCTTAAGAACCTCAACACCTTTTCAGCCATCTGTGTGCTCATCATTGAACCACTCTGAAGACAGGATGGTTGCATTGTATTCAGTGTCCTTACGTTTATTCCTTATCTAACATATTTTAATGTTCTTGTTATCCTTAGTTTTTGTAATTCCTTATTCAATATTAAGTTATGTGAACACATTTATTTATCATAATGTACCCAGTTTTCTATTGTAGGTATAATTGCAATTAATAAGAGCTACATAATTATTATTATTACTATTAACACAATAATATATTAAATTGAATTATGACCCATCATACAAAGTAAATATAACTTGCAAAGGTATTCAATTAGATAATTTGTAGTTATTATTATTTTTTTAATAATTTTTTTGTTTATAATTTTTATTTCACTAATGCTAATGAAAAAAACTAAACATATTTGAATAGACTTGTAATCAATTTTAAAGAAATAACAATATCTCTGTGTGTTTAATTATTTTTTTCAATGTATTAGTAAATGCTTTAAAGTTAATTTTTTTAAGTTTGTCTAAATTATCGTTTGAAAAAAGTATTACTGTCAAATATTTAAACCTTATACTGAGTCATTTAAAATATAATATCCGATATTACTATAAATGAGAGTGGAATAGCCAAAGAAGCAGCTATTTGTAGAATAACTAAACTCAGAAGCTATGGTTTAAATGTAATGAATCCAGTTTGAAGCATTAGAGTTGTGTTTATATAATTCAGATTATTCTATTTAAAAATTTTGCCATTATTTTCCAAAATGGTATAGAAAACAATATTAAAATAGTATCAAGTTTAGATCATTTCCATATATTGCTAACTTCTTTTGTTCAGATTTACATTTATAAATACTCATCTACTTAGTATAAATAACAATTTGTTCACGAATCCCACATGTTCTTGTAACCATTTTGGGTACACATTGTGCTATCCACATAACACCCTATTTATATCAATAACAATATCTCAGTTTGTGTTTACTTGTAATTTTTACTAAATATTATACAGTACGTGCGCATTACTTTTTATGGATCATACATATTTTATTGCAGGATGTTAGCAATGTGAAATATATAATCACCAAAGTATTGAGTATAGAGCATAACATAAAGCTTAGTTTTAACTATAAAAAGTATCATTCCATAAAAGTATAAATCTCAAAGTAATGACAGTTACCTTAGAAACTTAACAGTAGTTTTATAATCAAATCTCAATATTTAGTGAATTTTACTAATTTAGTTTACTCCATCCGCATTAAATAGCCCGGATGTTTTCCCTATATGGCTCTTCTTTGGTATATCAACGATATCAAAACTACTACTCGTGTTTGTTCTACATAACTTATATCATTCGATTTGCATACTCTCATTACAAACGTAAGTAAGTAACAGATTTATGGTCTAGAGAAAATGCGGACTTTACTTTCGTCATAATCTATATGGACAAAAATAATCAAGATTCGATCACCCGTCTCCCTGATCATTTAAAAACCACACATCATCGTAAGATTCATCGTAAAGTTTATTGTAAGATGAAATATTTGGATCGATCTTTGAAGGACCCCAAGTGATGGTGCAGGTATACTATCATATATGTTTAGCTAATCATACAACCAATTCGTGTTAAGACAATTTACTTAGTATAACGCCTGTTCAAATTATACGCGTGTTATTTATTTTTAGAAAACTGATTCCATGAAAAGTAAACATAATTGTTTTTTTAGGATTTCTACACATCATTGGAACTGAATTATGTATAGAGTAACAGGGCAGTTTGAAGGTAATATTTCAATATTTATTTAAAAAAATTTAATATGGGGAGAAGTTCAATAACGATAAAATAAATATCATAGCATTACATAAAAATATATTTTATTTTGCTAAGTTATTGCAACATATAATGATAGTTATATACTAAGTTAAAATTAACCAATTAACCGATTTTTCTGCAATTAGTGCACTATTTCTGTTTAACAAAATATACTTGTTATGCCTTTTTAAAATATACTTTGAACAGAATGAATATTTTACGTCTAAACTATACATGATATTTGTATATAAATAAATACGATATGGTATAAACAGTATTTTCCTATATACAGTAATATAAATTTTTAATGTATTATTGTCATGATTATTTTACGAATTGCAATTTAAAATTGTACAATGCAGAAAAATTATTTAAAAGCTCATTTTGAATTACATATTATTCGTAAAAAAATTTCATGTAACCTGACATACCTATATTATAAGAAATATTGAATGAAAACGTGTTTATAGCTCAGAATAAAACATCAAGCTATTGTGAAAGGTTATTTAAAGCATATTATGTTTCATCCCGTTTAGCTCTAGCAAGAATTCGACAAGATAAAAACACCTCTCTGAAAGAGGCGTGTGGATGCCCCGCTACCGAACAAAAAAACGAGGCCATCATGTAACATTTTGAAGAAAAACGCATAGAAGTTAAAAATAAAGTTAATAAACTGTAAGGGAGTTTTTGGTTTGTGAGCGAGAACGTTTAACAACAGACAAAATAATATTGGTGGTAGAAACACAAACTTTGGAGTTGCAGTAAATAATTATATATAATATTTTAAAAAACAATACAATTGTATACCTTTACCATATTTTGAAGAAAATGAGTGTTTGTGTCAAATAATCATTTTTTGACATATAAAATTATAATTATTGTGCAAGATAATAAAGTGTTTACATGTACATTAATGTATATAAAACCAATTTTTGGATTGGTAATTGTGTATGTATTATTGTATATTTATAAACAAATTTATATATGTATGTATGCATATAAAAATTTATATAACATCTATGAAATTATGTAAAATGTGTTTATGTGTATTTAAATAGTTAATTTATTGAACATTTGAAAGAAATTATATTTTACACATTTGTTTCGTAATATTAAATTTATAAAATAATGTTAAGCCCTTATATATATTTATAATGAAGCTCCATTTTTCAAATTATTTTCTATTAGGTTCTTGAAACAGATACATTCTAAAGTAGCCTAAATCACAAAGTATTTTAGAATGATAGTAAATTAAATAAAATCTCCTCACATCCATATTAGCTATGATTCATCTTAGCATAATACACATAGTAAGCTACATCTTAGCGTTTGTGAAACGAAGGTTACATAATATATGTCGACGATACGAATCCCTAATTGGACCATTTATATGAGAAGTGGAATTATTCTGGATTCTTTTAATTCTCCTAAACGATCCAAACGAACTAAATTTCTAACAAATTTAAATAAAAAGAGAAAACAACAAGATTCTAATAGGCAATTACCAAGACCCCATCTCGATAGGTGAATAATACTGAAAAATACATGCCGCATTACCTTAAAAGGACACCCTTTTATCGCAAGTTATAAGATTATAAAGTTATAAGTTTCGCTGCTTCAGTCTGGATGTTAGCAGTTCGGCGTTAGACTTCATCAAGGCTACGTACCTTATGAAGTCATTGATCTACTTCTGGTTTGCGGTATATAGTTAGGGGCATCTTTCACTGACCATTTGGGGCTGACAGCACACAGCAGATAACGTAACTTGTTCTGAATATTTAGAGCATTCATCTACCATTGGGCAAAGTTGATCCTCTCCAAAGGTTTTTAAGAATAGGGATATATTCGCATTATGGTAAACAGACGCATTTGAAGCAAGGATGTCAGGGTACTCAATTGGAGCTGCTTTTATTCCTTTTCTTCGTTTTGTTGGGTTTGTTAGGTACCCCGTATATAAGTAAGTGTCCATGAAATGGTATACAAAAGACACGGGGTATAGTAAAACGTAATGCTTCCTTGAACCAACATTAAAGAGTGTGACGGCAGTACTGTCAGAAGGTATGTGATTCACAAAAACTTGACCTGGTCACCAACTGACATGCCAAAGAATACATAGTGGTCTTCCTTGGTACAGATGCAACCATCCAACCGTTGCTTCGTCACCCTAATTTTGCACACACATAGAAAAAGGGAATCTGCTGGATACTTCCAACTATGAGAATGCACATTTTGTCAGAAGTTCAAAAAACACAACTCTGTCATTAGTAGGTATACATTCAAGTATAATTAGTGCAAAATCTAAGTATATTCACTGTAAAAGTCTAAATTGGTTTACTACAAAGGCCAAATATCTCAAGACCAGAAACTGATAAAGTTGTACCCGAGGCAAATTTATGTTGGTTAAATATGTATCTATCTATTTATAAAGAATCATATAAAATTTATATCATAAAAGCACCACAAGTGGAAAGGCGTAAAATGTCCATTTGATTTACTGCAAAAAGCAAAATATCTCAAAAAGAAAACTAAAAAGTAGAACCCGAACCAAACTTAAGTTGCTGGCATAATTATATCTGTTTTAAAAAATAATCAGATTGAAAAATATATTATGCAGTCACAAGGGTTCAAAATTCGGTTAAAAGCTTGTCGATAATCTTATATTTAAGAGCAGAAAAATATTGATGTATCCGTATTATTTATGGCTTTTGAATAGGTTACCATTGAGTCTTAATTTGTGCGCTTTTCCTAACTGTTTCATCACTTACATGTATATGCGTTTATTTATATTATACGAAACTATAAATAAACCGTTACCAATTGAATGCTCTTTTTTTGTTGTTGCATATTTAAGATCGTAAAAAGTACAACTTTTTACTTGTACTAGTAAAACTATCACTATTTATTATTATTCATTTTGTTTGATTAGGTGTTAATACTGTACTTTTAATATATACACTTTTCAATTATTATATGTTATGTATCATATTATTTCAAATGATTAAAATTATTAAAATTACTCTGTCGATTGTCAATAATATGAAAGTAAAATTGATAATGATAATATGAAGTATAGAGTTTTATCATTTCAACAAAGTCTGTAAATTCAAAATTGCGATATCCATTTTATTGACCAAAAGACAATGGTTTCAATAACTTTATTTTAGTAGGATATAGAATATAATAGCTTTTTACCGACTGAAATAGATTTGTAAACATAATTAATTTTATTTTGTAATTGTCTTATTATATTAACTATTGATGCTGTAAGACATGTATCTATTTTTGAAAAAAATTTAAATCCTAGATTTATACTTCTACATATTAATGCAGCTGTATTTTTGTTTACAAATATATACATACAATGTACATTGTATAATAATATATTAATTATATTCTATTGGTTTGCATATACGTATATAAAAAAATAAGAAAGCAACTTCAGTTTGGCTCGGGAACTACCTTATGTTTCTGTTCTTGAGACATTAGTGTTTTGTCGTATATAAAACGAATATTTGCGCCCCTTTAATCTCATTCGTGCCCGGCGATCTTAACATATTTTTTTAGATTTTACACTTTTTTTAGATGTGTATATAGATAATTATGTTAGCAACTTAAGTTTCGATCTGACACCACTTTATCTGTTTTGAATTTTTAGTTATTTAGCTATTGCTGTGAATACATATTTGGCTTTTGCGGTGTATATATTTTTCTTTTGCACTAATTCTTGACCTGCTAAAATGACAGTTAAAATTTATGCATTTTATCCTGTTAGGCTAAAATGTAGATATTATATGTAAATAATACAATATACTGTATTGTATAATACAATACAATATAATATAGAAGTGTTTTTAGAAATATTTTGTGCTACGCAACAATACGCACACTACGCATTATTCAATATGTTATAAAATTTTGCAAACGAATTTTGCTGTTCATAGCAAATAGGGTCCTAAATATCTATAAAATACCTGAATTAGAGTAATGACAAAGAATAATTTTTCTATACAGTACGTTTGGACATGCATCAGTTAATCGTATTTTTTAAACCGTACGCTTACTACTTGTATGTGCATCGTCCCCTCCCCAGGACGCCCTGCAATAATTCACTGATGAATTTGTTAATTTTCTCAAACGCACGTGCACCTCAAACAGTGTTTTAATTATTGGCAGTTTTAACCTTCATGTCAACATTCCCACAAATTCTTTTGCTAATGCTTTTGCCGCTATTATTGGCATATTTAGGTGCCTACACACTCCTAGGGACACACTCTTGATTTGATTCTAATTTGCATTTAATATACAATCTTATCTATAAAATAAAAGTCTGTGGTTTGGCTATATGTGATCATAATTTTCTTACCTGTGAACTTAACTTAATTAAACTTAACTAAACCTTAAGTTACCTGCTCTTAACTAAATATTAAGTTACTTAAACATAATTAAACACAATACAGTGTTATTATCTATCTCAGATGGTATGAATTGAATCTTCCTCTATGTAAATTCTGTTTGTAATTTGTATAATTCTATGAACTGTAAATTAGAAAACATTTATGCTTCACAATTTACTAAAGTAATCCTCTCCAGAAACCAAATATCATAGTTCAATCACGACATAACAATCGAAAAACGTAAATGTCGCAAGCTAGAGAACACCTTGTGCTTTTTATAGTTTAATATTATTGCCTTTTGTGTTTCATATAGAAAAACCTCCATTACACAACGAAGCAAGGTTAATACACTGGTATGTCAAGCTAAAAATAAATATTACACAGACTTCATTGAAAAAAACAGTCCTAATAAACTTTGAAAAACGAATTAACTAAGTGCGTTTTTCAACAATAAAATAAATATTATCCGGTGAAAATTTCAGATCATCGTGTGGAAACCAAGAAAGTCAACCATTTTTTCTATTGTAATTTTTTTTCTTTGTTTTAATTAAGGAAGTCTCCAAATTCTGTCAAATGCAAAAACAAAGTCCAGTTTTCTTGATCCCCTCCGTGGATCATTATCTTCCTATATCCAGAAACGAGTTTTTATCACACAGTTGCTCAAAAATCAGTCTTTCACTGCAATATCCTGAAAAATATCGATCAGTATGAAGCTTAACCAACAAATATACAAACTCGTGAAGAGATTCGTCACCACAGACAAGCTAATCGGTTTTTACAAAATCAAAACTTTTCGATCAGTCTACAGGCCTCACCACTTTATCAAAGTGCTAGTTGTCACACTCGAGTTATGGATGTAATGTAACCCTTCATATCTAATTTGATGGTGTATAATATATCAGTCTATTTAGCACTTCTTTCTTAGATTTATTCCAGCCATTTGCCTTCATAAAACCGCTCAACCGTAGCGAATCCAGCACCTTGCAGGTTCTTTCTGTTTATTGAAACTTCTCCATCTCCTTCGATGAATTTTTCCTCAGTTCTCCTTGAGATGAGGTTTCAATATCGTTATCATTATCTTTATACATTCTTTCTGATCCAGTGTTGCTCTTTATTCTGAAGGTCTGCTCGACTTTCTTTAAACGATGTTCCGTTATTCTTAATGATGAATATTGAATTTAAATTATACATAGTCATGATTCAATAACCTTTGCAATTTTTTTTAAACGTATGAAGACAAATACATTAAAGCAATATTTCATAAAGATATTAAGAAGCATTTCTAACTGATATTTCGTACAGTAATCTATTTTTTTAATCTTAGAATTCTGAATTCAGAAATTTTAGATATTTAATTAAAATATTTTCTAGAATAAAACATTTTTGCTTCTTTACAACTGATGTTTCTTTTGGGGGCGTTTCGAAGTAATATTTTGCATGATTAAAATCTAAATAATATTTCTTATTTCATATACTATTTAAAAAAAGTAAAAATATATTAATCTAACTTATAACAATGTCCCACGCAAACATCAAAGACACAAACAGTTTTAATAAAAGGTAATGTGAGATTTTTGTTTGATTTAATTAATATTTTTGATCAAATTACAAACTTTTTTTATATTTGCCATTATGCTTCTTGATGTTCGCACGGTGAACGAAATTCTTCATATACCAAAAATTTATGTACGAGTATACATTATGTGAATACATATGATTTTAAATATATATATATTTAAGATATGAAGTATTTGAAAATTATGCATATTCACTGTTAATAATTAAATTTAGTTATTTGTTGTTTCATCGAATAGTATAGTGACAATATAAATGACTATGTGATATGTTTAATGTAGCAGAGGAACTACACCGATTTAAAATAAATTACCATTATTTTAACTGTTCACGTTATTATGATCGAATGACATAATTATACATTTTTAATATGGAAAATATTTGTAGAACAAGCATTTCACACAAACGGATCAGTTCTTAATCTCGAACAGATTCAATTAGATTCCGATTGCAATTCTCTCGTCATTACCGAAAAATATTAACCTAATGGATTGTTGCATATAAAATGGTTCCATAACTCCATTTCCAAACAATACTTCTGGTAAACCTTCAGGTAGCTATGGCTATGATGGTTTATTTTGAACATACATTTTTTATTTGAAGGTAATAATTAGATTGTAAAAATGCCAAAAGGAATTGTTAAAGAATTTGGGCATATTGAAATGAAAGTAATGTATGAATTTTCCAATAAAATCAATATATATATATATATATAAATAACATATTAAACATAAAGAAAATATTTAAACGAGCTTGGGGATTTCATATGCCTGGAAATCAATGTTTAAAAGGAATCAGAAATAAGGTATAAAACCAAACCAGTTTGTCATCCAATAAGTCATCCAGTTTTTCGAATAATCAATAAATAGTTCTGAATTGTGTTCAATATCTGCAAAATGATTATTAAAAAATCGATACAGTTAAAAATAATATTTTTGTGAATATTAAGGGCATAGAGTAGGGATACTTCACTCTATGATTAAGGGTTTGAAAAATGTTTATATCTAGTACTTTAGCAATTTATCAATAGCATACGATTATACGTTTGTAAGTCAAAAAAGTTAACTAATCTTTAAAGTAATCTTTAAGTGGGACTTTTGGGAAATCAGCTATGTTTTATCAATTATGCCATTTATTAACCTTCTGCCTACTCCTTGCAACCCAGTACTAAGTACCCCACCCCAGTATTATTTGGAATTTTTTCAGATCTTTTAATAAATTGATTAATTATATTTTATTTTAGTACACATCGTTTTTTTAATGCTTATTAATTAGGTGTATACTCTATTCCTTTCTTTCCGACATCTAAATTTTTGATAACTCTGCTTTGTTTAATTTATAATTTGTTTTTAATAGTGTATGCAATATTTGCATTATAATAGATATATTGTTTCATTTGTATTACATCTTCTGTATATCCGAATGCATGAAAAGCCATGTTTACTTTAAAGATGTTTATTTAACATTTTTAATCAATTTAAAATAATGCATCATATGTTTCACATTTCCGGTTTTTCATATGAAAGTAATAAAAATTGATAAGAGTATAATATAATATAATTTATTCAGATGATACTGCACTGGCAATAATGTTTTTTGTACACAACATAAACACACTTATGACGTTAATGGTAATGGAAGAAAAAAAAAGAAAAAATTGTTGACACAAAATATAAGTTCCTTTGACTTTCGAAAAATTATATATAACTGTGATACCATTTTTTTCTAATTATGTATAAAATAATATCAAATTAAAATTAAAATTTCATATGTAGTGGAGTCAATAAGTAAGCAGACTCGATATATATATATATATATAACTCTACACATATAATATATGTTTTTTTTATTAACTATAGATACATCTAAGATATTGCTGAAAATTTCAGGTCGATATCTCCATCGATACTTTAAAAATTTAAAATTTAAAAATTGAAGTCATGAATATAAATTATTACACAAATTTAGTCAGCATTTAATCATTATATATGCAACATGAATATACAGCCAGAAAATTTACGTGCCATGATTTTTTATGATTATAAAGCCGGTTTAAATCCTCGTGACTGTATACAGAGGTTGAGTACTGCTCTTGGGGATGAAGCACCACCCAAGACAACTGTCTGCAAGTGGTACCAAGAATTTCGCTGTGGCCGGACCTCCGTGGGGGACGAGAACCGTCCAGGACAACCACTAACGGCAACAACAGAAGTTCAAGAGGAAGCAGTGGCCAAATTGGTTCAAGAAGACGGACGCATTACCATTGACATGATTGCCAATGAGATCCGAATCTCTCTCTCATGGTAGTGTTTACGAAATTCTACACAACCGATTAAAGATGCGCAGGGTTTCGTCATGCTTAGTTCCCCACCTGTTGACTGCTGAGCAGATGGCGACCAGGTTTGAGTGGTGTCAATCAATGCTACGACGGAATCGTCGAGGAAATCCTAGAGCCATAAGAAACATAGTCACAGGAGATGAAACGTGGGTCTACTGTTACGACCCCGAAAGCAAGCTGCAGTCCTCACAGGGGCAGGTGTCTGGCACACCACCTCCTCTAAAGTGCGTACGTGGCCGCAATTCCAACAAACAAATGGTCGCGCCGTTCACATCTTCTCTGGTAGGCCATTTGATCACCGTGCCTGTTACTCTTCAACGAACAGTAACTGCTCACTTGTACACAACCGAGTGTTTGACACACGTGAAAGCAGCAGCAAACACACACAACATTGCTCCATTGATTCTACACCACGACAACGCTCCAGCACACAGGGCTCAGGAGACGACATTTTGGCTCAATGACAATGATGTTCACTTGATGACACACCCACCCTACAGCCCAAACTTAGCTCCATGCGACTTTCTCATTTTTGCACGTGTCAAGAAAGACCTAAGGGGCATCCGCTTTGTTGAACCACATAAAGCTGTGGCTGCTTTCCAGCATCGCTTGAATCAGTTTTCTGTTGACGACTGGGCCAGTTGCTTCCAAAATTGGTTCCAGCGCATGCTAAATGCATTGACTGTAACTGATAGTATTTTGAAAAGCTTTAATACGAGTATATTGTACATTGTAACAAACATGTTGTACTGTAATATTTTTGGATGTAATGTTTATAAAAATATTATACAATGTCAATAAACTACTTTTATTACTCAATTTTACCTTATTTATAACTATTCTGATATAGATTTTTAAAAATAACATAAACATAATCATAAAGATATCGACTTGAAAGTTTCAGCAATATCTTAGATGTATATGTATAGTTAATAAAAAAATATAGATTATATGTGTAGAGTATTGCATAACTAGATATCGAGTCCGCTTACTTATTGACTTAAATGTTAAAGTGCATATATTTTTATAATTTTTCTGTTATCATTGTAAACAAAAATTATTTATAAAATTTAGTTTTTGTCTGTATCTCAGTCTGTAAAACAATATTTTTATTTTTTATATGAAACTATTTAAAAAAAAGAATTTAAAAAAGATAGAAAATAATTCTTTGTGATGTGTGAATCTTAAATTGTAAACATTATGTGCTTATTGTAAATTATTATTTATATGGTATTAAATTTTTTTCATTGAAATATTTAGAAATATCCAATATCATTTTATAAAATGAGTGATGCTACTTTTAAGAATCCTCTAGTATATTTTGAGCATTGTATGCTGTAATTGTATAACATGACAACATGACAACGTGTTAACAATACTATGTTAAATGATTTATAACAATAAAATCGTTCTGATACACAAAGAACACATACTATTTTATTACGTATACCTAGTAATTTGGTGAAATTTCACTCCACAGTTATATAATTTGAGTGACTGTAGTTTTAGGTTGAAATAAATAATTATAAGAAATATAATGTTGGTGAATCCTCTAAGCGTAATTTTGGGATACAGTATGTTGTTTCAAAAAGTGTCGCTATACTATAAATAGTTTATGTTTAAATATTTAAATAACATACAATATGTAACCTGAGGGGCGGACTTGAGCGACGTCTATCATGTTATCTAGAGTATTTCAATTGTTTTGAAAACCAATCTTTAAAAAATTACAATTGTAAATTGTAAAAAAAATCGTAATCCTTTATGTAGTTTTTTCTTATTGTAGTATGCTAATGCACTAGTGCACCAGTGCACTAATAAATCTAATATTTTAATGTTTACATTTAATTCATTTTTAATTTTGACTGTCAATAGAAACTAAAAACATTGATATATTATACAATAACATATTGTATACGCAACAAGTAAATACACTTGGCATAAACAATATACAGTATTTTTAGAATAAAAACAATCAAGAATGGATGTCTTTAAATATTTAATATAATAGCTAAATCTGGTAAATATATTGGAACATAAATTGATTGGATTGTAATCATATTTTGATAGATGTTATAAAATATTACAGTTCTTCTTAATTATCTACTACTGAACTAATTTGCCTTTGATCGATAAGGTGGGTATTTTTATTTTGTTATGTTTTTTTAATTGCATAGTAGTTTTTTTTCCTATAGGAATAAACAGAATTGGTTTTTAAAATGAATATGATTTAGCAATAGTTACGTTTGTAGTATACGCTCGGCTATCTAGATATATGGAATAGTTGATAAACTACATCGAGAAGAATTTAAGGAAAGTGTGTTTCAATATTTGTGTGTATGTATACATAGGGATATTTATCCTGATAACAAACCTCAATAAACTTTCACTATATAAACTTTAAAATTCACTTTGTTAGTAAATAAATAAATATGCCTCTACATATACAGTAATTTCTTGGGGAATGATATGATGGTGTTTATACGTTAATATAAACAGTTTCGCTTTGATAAAGTAACAGTCGGGAGTAATTTTTCTCTTTGACAGGCCCGTAGCTAGGCATGAGGCATTTTCCTATCTGCACCCCTAAAATCAAATTAAACAAGGACTAGCTAAAAATAACCTTTTTGATATAAATGAATTGTATTATCAATTTTTCCTTCATGGTTTTGAAAATGAAAATTTTGCACCTGAATTTAAATAACCACGCATTTATATCTGATGCTGGTGGATATTTTAAGTATAAATACCTGTGCTAAGAAAGTAACTAGCATATATTTATTTGTAGGTAGGAATTTAGGAATACACATGATTACCTATTGTATGTATCAATAGATTGTGTTCTATGACATTTATATTTAATTAAATATGTTCTATGAAACTTTTAAAATGTTTTCTTCGTCGAATATTCTGCGACTATATAATTATAGCCCTTTTGAAATATATTTATTGAAAAATTAATAGTAATATTAATTTAATGAACTCATTAGCAGGAACGAACGCGGCCATGTAGCCGGACTCAATGTTCAAGTTACGAACAAATATCCAAATGCAAAATACTTCACCCATTGTGCTAACCATCGTCTCAATTTAGTTGTTGCTGCATATTGTACTTTGGTTCCAGATATTATCAGGAATTTTACACAAAGTTTTCAAAACACTTTTTTTATCGCATACAGTACAAAAAGGAAAGCAATAATGAAGACTTGCATGAAAAACAATTATCCTTCTTTGATCTTTTCTAAAGTCGATGAACATGAAGAAGACAAAGACCAATTACGTTCTGAAGCTAACCGAATACTACACTACCAACACTGTGCGATACCTGATGGCTATAGCACGAGCCGATTCCATAAGTGCCCTACTTAGCCTACAATTTATGAATGTGTATATAATGCTCTGGAGGAAATTTGACACACTTCAACAAATGATGAATTATAATCCGATGCTCAATCATTAGAACACTCAATGGAACAGTTTTCTTACATCTACACGCAGTAATTACTCAATACACATTGGCTTACATTAGACCTTTCAGTGTTGCATTACAGGCAAAGCAATGTAATTTAATGGCAACACATGAAAATGCCCAGTAATTAATAGCAACCATTGAGAAAGTTTGCAACGATGACAATATTCCTATAAAGCAGTATGACAGAGATGTTGGTATTGCAGCCATGTTGGATGTTAGTCATCTCGACCTCGTCGTCCTGGTAGGCAACGTTAGACACCAAATGGAGTGCTCGGTGGAGATACGGTGTCAGCTTACTTCAAGATCAACTTCTACAACCCATTTCTGGATCACGTACTGAGTCCCTTGAGGAGTGAATCCCCCTTGAGATGAATACGGTTCTGTGTGTTCTATATACCTGAGCCCATACGAGCCCATACAACTGTCCGATATTAACACCGAACGTTCTCAATGATTTATGAGTAGAATTTGGAGATGACCTAACAGCATCTACTGAAATTGGAAAAAATGGGAAGGTAATGAAAAATGAAACTCGCTGAAGTATTGAACAACTGTCACTCTACATTTTTCCCTAATATCTTAACAATTCTGCAACTGCAACTTCCGACGGTCTTTCAGTGCATTACGGATTACGGAGACTAAAGACGTGGTATAGTTCATCAATATCGGAAAGTCGTCTGAATGGTTTGGCACTTCTGTATATCCTTAGAAACAACGACATTTTCAAAATCGTGAACAGCTTGACCATATACTGTAAACTGTAAAGGTACATATTATGAAGAGTAAGCAACGGTACATATGTAGGGTTTATTCGCTTACTATATATGTACCTTAAGGGTACATATGTTGTATCCTCAAATAGGTACATATGTTTGAGGCACATAAAGTTTCTATATATGTACCCCGGGGTACATATGTAAAAAAAAGCGTTTCTTTTTATGTACCCTTGTTAATAGGGTCCATATGAAAAATATTTATGTTTAATGTAGAAAATTTATTCATTTTAAACCATGTCATATACAAATATTCGTTACCAAAATATATACATATACACAATGTAAAAAATACGCGAATGATATTGCATAAAATGGTAAATTGCTAGCTAGACAGTTAAAATAATTTATTGATGCAGGAATATACATTATATATATCAATTGAAAATATGCACAGTATTATATATATTTCAAATTAGTAACGTAACTTTTTTTACATATTATATTAAAGAAGTACAAGTGAAAATAGTGTAAACAAGTTAATAAAAAGCATTGAATCAAGGAAAACAATTATACAATAATATATACATTGCGTATATATAATATTGAAAATATATATTTTAGTTAAAAGAATTGCAGTACTAGAGATACAATGCAAATTGTTATTATAGGAATTAAATTAATTAACATAGTGAACCAATTATAATGTCAATATAAAATAGATTATCATTACATTATAATTTATGTTCAATTTTTTAATTGTATAAATTAATTATTATATAAATTATGCAAAAGGAAAATAAATTTCTATTTAAACCAACATAAATTAAAGATTGAAGTAATTAACAAATTCATTGCGCGTACATAAACTGTGAATTGCAGATCACGTTGTAATATCATAATGTAGTGTTATAGAACTAATAATATAGTATAACGGTATAAGTGAATTCCTATACTATGTCTGCAACCAAAACTACGAATCCTGGAAAACAATCAAAAGTTATCTTATACCAATATACTATTAAAAAGAGATTTTCATCAATGTATGAAATTAAAGCGCCCGTATTTAGTAGTCAGCAATGTAGTCAGCGCCCGATTATTTTCATACATTGATGTCCGTAAAATGTCCGTCTTATTACTATCATTGTACTTAACTTAATATAATAATGCAAAAAGAGGGCGTCAGTATACAAACGGAGGGCATCAATCTTTAAGTCAATTCAAGAATTTTAACATTGATTACATTTTTTTGTTATTTATATATTGAATTTTAACATTGATTAAATTTTTTTGTTATTTATATATTGAATTTGAATTTTAACATTGATTAAATTTTTTTGTTATTTATATATTGTAGAATGTTATTGATGGTTTTCATATGATTTGCAAGCTTATTAATAAATTGATTTAAAACATAAAATGACTTATATTGTTGCATAAAGTTAAGTATAATGCTTCTGTAGCCCTCTTTCTAAAGTCAACCAAACACTTCCATTAATTCTTCGTACTTGACCGAATGTGTCAAGCTAAATGTTATAAATACGTATATTAGAACAGAAATGGCTTTTAAAGTTGTACAAACTTGTATGTGGACGCCATTGACCATAATTGCGAAAGTGCGTAGTCACTTTGGCTGTCGTTTACACTTGACTCATAAGGAATGTGAATTCGCAGCAGACATCCGCAAATGGGGCCAATTTTGAGTTTATGGTCTGTCCATATATTTCAAAAAATACTTGACACATTAAATACTACACATGTAAATGTTTTGTACAATAAATTGGGCGATGTGTAATTACCTCTACTGGACAATAGTTTTAAACTATTACAAAAGCACAATATAATATAGTATTTTTTTAGTACTATTTTTATAGTACTATTTGAACCAAACACATTTTTACTTAAGATAATATTGTTTTATTATGCACTTTTTATTATTTCATCTAAATGTTCTTTGGTTAATCCATTTATTAAAATTTTTATTTACCTAGAATCCACTTTTTTCAAGCAAATATTAATAAGCTTCTGCTTGTGTGAGGTTTAAAAAATATAGGTTTTCTTATACCAGCAAACTTTTGTGTTTGGTTTATAATGAAGATAAGTCATAACTTTCAATATATATTTTTTAGTTTATAGACATTTCACAATGAATTAGTATTGAGTAAAATTAAATAGATATATTTTAAAAATTTTTATAAATTGAAATAATTATTGTTACTGCTTTCTTCATCGTCCAATTGATTATTATACCTACGAAATATTTGAAAAAAATAGATTAAATAATTCTTTCCGGATATAACAGCCGGCAGAAATTTTATTTCTGTCGGCTAATTTTATTAACAAGTTACCAGTAATTAGTTAACAGTAATAAACATTTGCTTCACAAAAAAACAAGGTTAACAAATTATCATAAAGTTATCAGGCACATACCACTTCACATGGTACAATTGTTAAACGGTCCATGAATGTGAATAACTTTTGAAACCCCGTCAATAGAGTGATAGACTGTCGACATCGTCGATGTGTTACGCTTTCGTTTCACAATAATTTCCTCACTTTCTTCCATTTGCATTGCCGTTGATTGATTATCTTCGCTGATGGGTGAAGCACTCCTGCCAATACTTAATGCTTTGCTCAAGTCATTAAAACTTTTGGCACTTCTCTTCCGCGAATAACGTTGCACAGACGCCATATTCTTATGCCCAGTTACCGCAGCAACCTCCTCGTTCTAATGGCCACTTTCTTTCAGAACCGAGACAGTTGTCACACGTACACAGTGATTTGTGTATCGCTTATGCAGTCCTGCCTGTTCTGACAACTTTGATAAAAAATTACCAAATGTGTCTTTTCCCAACACCACTTTTGATGAGAAACCACTTTTCATCCATTTTGGGAAAAGAGTGTCATCGAGTGTAACAGCGGGTAAGCGTGATAGGTAAAGTTTGTGGGCTTCAACAGGGCAGGTTGAACTGTGTTCTGTCGCATACATTCTTGTATCTTTATTGTTACTGTATTCATTAACGTTGTATTTATAGCAACATACTCTTTCCCATTGTCGTCTGATTTTAAAATAAACGTATTTCTCTTCAAGTCTCTAAGAGTAAGATTCTCACGTCCTCGAAATCCAAAATAGTAAATAGTGTTGAAGAGAACCTCTTCTTGAATTTTAATATCAATTGAACGATCAAAATATGAAATAATTTTGCGCATGTCTTCAGGGGATATAGCGTCATACCTTTTGGACTTTTCTTGGCCACTTCGCAAGTACTTGCCCACCATAGCTTTCAGGATACCATTAGTTCGCCTGAAATCTTCACCCTGCACTATATTAATTGAGCGATTCATTGTTGGTGACGTGAGATACCTTTGAATCGAAGCACGAATGCAAACGAGACTAGATGGGGCGTAAAAATCCTCAGTCTTAGTCTTCAGTTGTGAATAGAACAATCTGAAATAATCACTAAACATCACATTTGGCACAGTTTCGAATTTCTCGCATACATTTCTTGATTTTAAAAATTGTTGGAACATATGAACGTGTCGCTGCGTTTGCTGATCAGTACATTTTGCCACAGATTGTTGCTCAAGCTCGTCCATTGAAAATTTTAAATCCTTCAGTGAAGAAAGCAATAACAATAGACTTTCAAAATATTAGTATTTGAAGGCAGAAATATCAATCATTTTCGGCTGCTAACGCAGCCTCAGTTTATTGAAATTACTGCCTTCAAATACCAATATAGAAAGTCTATATTGTACATAACTGTCTGCAAAAGTTGCAAAATTACTGATATAATAAAAATAATATATTATGGAGGATTCCGATCAAATAGTATCGATTAATTAGGATAAAATGGTATTTCTGAGTATAAAACGTTTTTGTTTTTAAAATATATCTATAAAAGCCAAAATATTAATATCGGCAGCGCGTATACATAGAAATATAGAAACAGGAAATATTCGTAGTGTTTACTGATTTTATTTATATTTCTAAATTTTCGGATACATTTATTATACTAAATTATTTTCGAAATGGAATTCATTTAACATTTGAAAATAATTATTATCTATGATTAAATAACGATTCTATTCGTTATAAGTTGTTTGAATTCACGATATATATAATGTGCTTTTTTGTTTCCTAAAGTTGGTAGACAAATGGGCAAAATAATTTATACTTTACTCAATGTATTAAATATCATAGTTGTGTGTAAACCTCGAACTAGAAAATAGCAACAATAAATTTGATAAAATCTGTTTCGAAATCATTAAGATGGAATTAATTCAGCATTTGAAAGTGATGAATACTTTAATTTACAGTAGATAAAGCAATGCGCTTGCAAACTTACAAAACCAAATATATGAACACCAACCAAAACGAAAAACTCATGGTGGAAAACGCTAAGATTTCTAAAAAATATTAGATAAACATAAAATAAAATCATCATTTGAATGTCATTCATGACTTTGTGGTTATCTAATATTGACCAAATTATGTATTACAAATAAAACATCAATGAAGTCAACAAAAATCAGTTCAATGAATGAGATTTCCGTATAATCCTTATATTGTATTAATATGATTATTTTTCGGAAATTGGAAAATTAGTACTTTTCCATATACGAGGAGAATCTATTTAACCGCAGCTATCGAGAATCAATAGAAATACGAATATGGTATGTAATTTTTTCTATGGATTATTTTGAAAATCAATTATGAAATTTATGATATGATATGAAAATCTATTGATAATAAAAAAGTCAAATTTAATTGGCATAATAAAATTAATAGTCAGCATTCTTTTTTAATTTTCAGGATTATAAAATAATTCAAATCAAGTTTATTAATGAAGGCCTGTTAAATAAAAGTTGTCAAAATGGTAGGTATGTTTTAAGAAAAATAGCGTTCCCTTTACTGCGCTACGGTAACGATTTAGTAATACATTCCGCATTTGAAATTGATACCATTGTGTAGGTCATAAAGATTTGAAGATCCAATATAAAAAAATAATGAATAAAAGTCTCTCATTTTGTTGTGTCAAATGTTCAGTGTTTTTTTACTCTTGCAATTTTAAATAGTGTCAAGAAAAGTAAAAAGGGTTATAGGACTTTAACTCACATTGTCACCATATTATTAATGTACAGTATATCTGACCCAAAGATACATTATTTAGTATCCTTGTTCTGACGGCATGAAGTAAATATAATGAAATAGGATGAAAATATTTGGACAAAGAAATTAACTTTATTTAAAACTGTTGTAACTCAAATTCACAATGACTACTTATATCAATTGCAGGTAATGAACGGCCTGACGCTATATTGTTAAAATGATGTAATAATACAACTTTTTTGTTACTATAAATGTTCACAAATTATTTAACTATAAAATAATTATAATTTAATGTATTTCACAAAATCTAAAATGAGCCATTATAACACGTCCATATGATACTTTATATGACACTAAATGGTATTAATAATTATTAGTTAACAAGATTGATGACTGGTGATTGATGATTGAAGATTGAAGATTGAAGATTGATGATTGACTGTCCCAATGATTTTTCATAAATGAATGATACACAGCAGCATCATAGTATTCGATATTTCAATTTTCCGGCCCCATATTTATATCATACTGATATGAAATGCATTCATATTTTGTTCAATTTGAAGTAAAAATTGAATTATATAATTTATAATACTAAACACATCCGGGATTTATTTGAATATTATTAAATATTATATTATTATTTCTTCTATTGATATTGGTAGATTTTTATTTAATAAATTCATATTATATCTGTTTCATCAGCTGCCAAGTATAAAGGTTTAATCTCCTAAAATCTCAAATACAAACTAAAATAACTTTGCGGCCAATAGCTCTTTCTTTTTAGTATTTTCTGGTGTCACTGGCTCAATATGCTCCTCAATATCTTGTACCGATGTATTTGCGTGTCGACAGCTTGTTTCTAACATAGTGCCAACATCGCTCATCAGATAATCAAATTCATTTTCATATAGCAATTTAGCCAAGTATAAATTTCATTGTCTTTTTCGGCCATAACCCGTTTACAAGCTGTATAAATAAATAGTGATTGATTTAAATAAAAAAATAAAAATATATATATTTATAAAATTATACCGATCAATATCGATGGAATAAATATAACCAAATATATTATATATAAATATATTCATAGTTCAACTCCTCAAATCATTATTATATATATTATTATATATTATTGTAATATATAATATATTAAATATATAATAAAATTATATATAAAGTTATTATATATGTACATTAATATGATGATTTCCATTGAATTCGAAAAATAATTTCACGAGCGTAGCGAGTGAAATTATTAATTTCGAATTTAATAGAAATCATTTTATTATGGTATAATCCATCGATTTTTATTAAAAACAACCCTATATTAATAAAGTTGATTTCAATAAATCTATAATCCCGGAGATTCAAAAATATTGTTGACAATTAATTTTATAATATTTATATTAAATTTAAATATTGATATTAATCCTGGCGATTCAAATTGTTGATAACAATTTTTCAATTAATACAATTCAAATTAATACGGAAAGTTTCAAGTCATATGCGTAGCAGGATATGGCGGACCAGAGGGTTCAGTGTCTTTTAGGTCGTTAATTGCCTTATTTTGTTCTTGGAGAAACTCGTTAAACATTTTAGAAGCATGTTTGTGACTTTTTTTCGAATTCGGAGAGTATTTATTATCCAATAATTGGGTTATTTCTTCTTTATTAACCTTATGAAACAATATTTTATTTGATTGCATTTTAGCGTTGAATTAAATTTCATTAAGCGTTGAATTATTTTTTATTGAGCGTTGAATTAAATTCAAATTTACTATATTTTTATGCTTCTATTGAATCAAAATTCGGATTTTAATACAACGCTTAAATTAACACTATTGCATAGAGTCATCTATGGATTATATATATAATTGAGTTTTAACTATCGGACTTATTTTTTATTATATTGATTATAAAACTTCATACTGCCCACAATAACATATTTAAATATAATTTAGAAAATTATTAAATTTATTAGTTATTAATTAGTTAATAATAATTTTAAAATTTCGCATTTGCGATACATGAATATACAGATAAACAAATTGGTAGACGTTTTTTAGTTTACATAGCTATCTATTAATTTAGAGATGTTGTTATATAGACATATAAAAAATCCAATCAATTATTTAATCTGTTAATTAAATTAGAAATGTACAATTGCGAAACGTTGAAGACATAAGTAATGTATATTTCTCCTTTTTCTCGTGCAAATCTAATTTATCGAGTAATTTATCCCACTTAATTTTGATGTCTTGATAGCTGTCAACAATATTAAAATATCTAGGGAAAGTATAGACCAATTCAATTATTATTACCTTTCATTAAATACTTAATTGACAAATAATAGAGGATAAATAAAACTTTTATTTGGTATTATGTGTCGAGAGCTGAGTCCTACACTATAATAAATATCGCATGATGTATTTGTATAATCGTCTAATATTTAAGTAAATATTTCTAAATACAATTAATTTGTATAAAAGAAGTACGATTTTAAAAACACTAAGTAGATATTGTTTTTTAAGAAACATAAATTCGATCTTCGTGCATTAATATATAATATAAAATGAGAAATAAGAGAATTTCAATAGAATTCCTTGTCAAATTTCTTCAGTATGAACAAAAAACAATTCTATTCTACTAAGTAATATTAGAATGTTATTAAACACCTATCACATAAATAGACATTTTATAAACATTATAAATAATATATGGTTTTGAGATTATTAGGAAAATAATTAATACAACAATGGTCATGCCACAAGGCTATTATTTTATGTAATGACCGATAAAAACATGCATTACCTGTTGTATAATATATTATTAAAAAATGTAATGTTATCATTTTCCAATAGTTGATACAATATAATAATCAAGTCATAGATTTAAAATATAACTATTGTTTAAAATCAAGTAATAATTATTTTCAAAATGTTATAGATATATACAAATAAATATATGAAAATTATTATTTCGAAACAAATTATTTCAAGTTAAGACTATAATTGAGGAAATAATTAAATATTTTTTCGTTTTTTAAATGTGGATTTCTGAATAATGTCGTATGATATAAATTCCGTATGGCGTTTCATATATTTGTCTATTTATCGAATATTATGATATCAAAGTTAGAAAATATTGCTATAGAGAAATAAATAATTCATTAAAATCAATATCTCATATTTTCAATCGTCTTCATCTTCAAAGTAGCGACATACTTTCGTAAGTAATCGAAACAGCTTATATCACTGAAATTATAATGTAAAAGAAAATACTGCTGTAGTTTCTTATGAAATAACAGAAGTTTGAAAAACAAATGATTTTTGAAGCTACCAAATGTCTTGACAGCTTAACTTTAATATAAACTTGTACAATAAATTGAACATACAGCGTCAGATCATTTCTGGTATTCCTTTATTAGAAATATTAGGTCGATGAATCAATAATATTTTCATTAAAGAATCGGTTAACAAAAATTATTCTTGTAGCTAGGAAACAATATTACGGAGTCCACATCCACATAACACTGATGTCAATTATATCTAGTTTAAGCTCGAAATTGATTCTGATAAATTTGTTGAAATATATATATATACATATCACCTGTTCACCTGTTGCCGCCGAGTCGAGGCCGACTCTTGGCGACTCTCCAGCACAATTGTCTCCAATCAGAACGT
>JAUZND010027082.1:0-23776 GCA_034780555.1 Coelogynopora nodosa
TTTTCCGGTAATATGTAAATATTGAATAACAATATTGTGTAATATCCTGGCCATATATATATATCGATTTTTGTATATCATACTTAGATATCCAATCTGTCCAAGAAAGCGGTTGTGAGAAATATGAACTCGGTTTTGCGACGAAAAACAATAATTATTAATAATTAATAATACAACAACTTTTAATTTGTGGGCACAATTAATTACATAAAGTTTCAACACAATTAGCTTATTTAGTATGCGCATAACTGGTAAAAAAAATTCTCTAGCCTCGTCTTGTCTCCCGAAACTGGTGTAATGTATGACTCATCACTTTCGTTATCATCAGATATAACAGGATTATATTAGATTCTTACATTATAAGAGTGAGAGAGAGAAAAATTATTATCTATGATCCTGACTATGTTAACCCTGCGTACGTTGAAGGAGGGAGGTGTATACCATTTATTTTCCAAGGAATTAAGTTTTTGATTGAATGAATTAATCTATGACCCTGATTTTTGTACTCAGTAGCTAATAACATTATTTTATCTAACTAAACAATATCATACAAAATAGATTTTAGATTATTTTGACACACCAGAGAATATTTAGTTACTATTGAACTATTAGATTAAAAACAGTTTTTTACTAGAGTGAGTAGCGCATGGCATTTTTGTTTGCAAATTTATGTCTAGAGCTGAACTCTTCAGGAATCCACTAATTGAAGGACCAGGAAAAATATTTGGTCGGTAACATATTTCCCACTGACGGCGAAATACCTGAAATGGCAAGCCCCTATTTTTAGCCACGCACTTTTAAAGCGAACTACTATACCATCCGAAAGGACTGTATCTACAAAACCATTGGATCTAGGAGGTTGCCTGCTCACACATAGTGTGCGCAATGGCCACATTATTCGGGGTCAGTAATACATGTTCGTATCCAAAAGTCAATGTATACGTATGTAATATATAACCATTTTATTACTATAAACTAAAAAATGTATATATTATAGTTTGAAAATAATGGAAAATATATATTTTAACATATATATTTATTTAAAAAGAATTTTTTTGATATTTATTCGCTTTTCAATACAATTGTTACAATGTTACAACGTTCGTCATTATATAATACTAGTATAGGAAGAATCTATTCGACCCCCTCTCTTGACCTTTGACCATGATACTTGACCATTGACCAAACCCCCCAACACCCTCCAACTACCCCCTACCTTCGTAGCGGGGTAGGTGGATTTTTAATCGCTCTGTCTAGACTATTTTAAAACTTTACTATCGATGTGTCTAAAATTGTGCCAAACAGTTTGAAACACGCTACAATTGGAAACGCTAATCAATTTTGTATAGGACTCGCTAAGAAAGGAGCTAGCGGTGGAAAAATGAATAATGCGATACGAGCATTGCAGGACCATTAAAAAAAGCAAGTGTTTATCAAATCCGGCATTTTGGAGAAAAAATTCGGTTTGTCTACACTCGTGATCATGGCGTCCTACCTATTAACAAGGCTGATGACCGCACGCTTTTCGAAACAATACAATTTTTCGAATCCAAGGTTGAAGAAGGACTGACACAACTCTCCGTCAACAGCAGTGGTGCAAAAGTGAGACCCACATACTTCGAAGAACGACAGACTGCATGGTTAAAAATGGCTCTGGACTTTAAAGCTTTCGACTGGCGCGGTAAAAAGAAAGCAGCACCATTTCAGTTCGGACAAGGGTCGTACCAACTCGTGATTCGGGCCACAAAACTGTTCTGCGGTGATCACGGCAACAAGGATTTCAAACACAGTGTGCTCTTCAAAATTCATCAAATACGATACAAGGAGGAAAAGCCAGTGGCACCTTTATTTCAAATCACGTCTGTTTTAAGTATTTATTTATACAAATGAATGTTGAACTTGCCTTTAATGTAAATGAATATAACACATTGTTATTAATATATTTTTTATTTAACTATTATTTTGTCTTTTTATATTTAAAACTTTGAATTTATTTTATGGAAATTATTAAGAATTCAAAATGTATTACAAAGTCGTGTATTTAACGGAACATATAGAGCTGTAGTATAGTCAAAGCAAAATCTAGTCCATAATCTAGTTACAATAATCTCAATCAACTTCTAGATTGAGTAAATCAGAGAAAAGTTTATACTTCCCTTTATCTGGTTTAATTTCCGATTTCATTGCCTCTGTGATATATAGTGGTCATTCACCATTAAAAAAACAGCATGTACACCTACATAAAAGAACATTCGCTTTGTAGCATGCTTGATAGTTGAATCAGAATCATAGTCAGATTCATAATAATTTACACAATTAGTAACATATTTTAGACAAGTAAATAATACTTCCACCAGTAATGATTCTTTGTTGTAAACTGGCTCATAGGTGGGCTCTTTAAGATCGATAGATCTAGGTTTGCTTGAGGATAATCGAATAGGAGTCAGTCTCAGTTCATATTTGTCAGCTATTTCAGACATATAGTCTTGCCCTTCATTAACTGATTTAAGTCTGATCATTGCACCAATACAGTCCTGCAAGATTGGTAGAATTTGACATCGAATATGTATATCGAAGGCCTCTTGAGATGATTTACCACAAGAATTGCGAGCAATTACACAGGCAGTTTTCAATTAAGAGAGACCCCAGGATTTCTTCCACAATAAGTGGAAGCAATGTAAACTTGTAAACGGTAAACTTGTAAACCGAATATTTGCCGGAGAATCACAAGTAAAATAAATTACACTTGACAATTTTTATAGACTTTACTTGTGTTTGACTATGATGTTAAAATTTATAACAGATGTCCTCAAATGGTTCGGTTACGACACAATAATTATGGGTTTGGAAGCCTCTGCGACAATCTGTCAGGACCTAATACATATTTTGGACATTTCCGACTTGCCTGTTTCTCATCGATTATGATATGTTGTGATTCAACTAACCGTGAATTCAATCAACTTATATCAATTTGCAATGGATAAGTTTTAACCCGGTGTATTGTATGAATCCGAACTATTTCCAGCAATTCAATTAAAATTGTGGAGTGGACCCGTGGAAATCCTTTTCATACTAAAAAAGTCGTGATTATGGGACACTGTTTCGTACCATTTCTGAATGGATTTCTTTGAATTTGTAAGTTTAATTGCTTTTTCCTAATACGACATATTTTAAATAGAGCTACAGAATATAACCATAAATTAATAAAATTAAAAACAATTAGTACATTATCATTATATATATAAAGTATAACAATGAGGGTGGATAACAGGTATAGTGCAACAACATTAAACACCTCACCACTACAGTTGTGTGTTTTAAGAAGTAGTAGCTCATGTACCGTCCAACAAGGTTGATTCGGATAACTTGATAATATAATGTTTTGCAATAAGATCATTACTCTCAAGAAATACACGCTCAAAAGCGGAGAAAATGTCAGAGAGAGATTTACCTCTCACCTTATAATATAGATAATAGAGACAGAATGAACCACATTGGGTAGATAAAATACTTGATATATATGGCAGCCGACAGGGATCAAAACGAAATTCACCCATTTAACAACATATATGTGCACATATTTAACATATATGTGCACATATATGTTGTTAAATGGGTGAATTTCGTTTTGATCCCATATTTAACATATATGTGCACATATATGTTGTTAAATGGGTGAATTTCGTTTTGATCCCTGTCGGCTGCCATAAACTTTCGAAAATAAATGACTTATCAAACTGATTTTGTGAGATCCTTTATACTAAAATATAATTTTCTAAATAATATGATATAGTTTACGTGGTGAGTGAAATATATATAAGACCATTTTTTACATTTAAATAATAATGAAACATTCCATACATTTTCTATTTAATCATAATTTTGACACGGTCTTGTTGTTCGAAACGAATATTTTGTTGTTCTGTGACTCGTGATTCCATTTTTGATGTAACGCTGTTTCTAAATGATAAGTAACATAACTCTGCTATCGGGATAAATACACCATTTATTGAAATAAACAACATACATAACTTGCAGTGTTTGAATAATTAATAACATCTTTTTTCCCATTTTCGGACACTTTCTGGTCACAGGTAGGCCGCTAGATATATCGGACAGTGGTGAAATTGGCCTGCAAAGATAACTCTCTGTTTAGCTCGGACGGTCATTTTGGAATTGATGGAATTCCACTCAATCACAGCCATTTTCTAGCAAAGTATTGTATATAAATAGAAACTGTTACCCACAAGGTGAAACAGACACATAAAGACAAGTAATGGTCACTGTGAGGAATGCAAAAGAAAAACCACAATCAAATTTTAAGTTTATTACAATTATTACAAAATCACACCATGATTAGGCCTTCTTGATGAAAGGTGAAAGCTTTCATATTTTGTAATAATTGTAATTCATTTTCAATTTTATTGTGGTTTTTATTTTGCATGAAACAGTGATCTTTTCTTTATAGACTTCAAAATAAAAATACATATTAGCAAATATACATTTTAAAATTGTAATTATTTAGAAAAATAATTTTAATATGTATTTCTCTTTATATTATTCAGTAGGTATATGGTATATAAAACAATTTACATTTCATACATTCTTCTAGTACAAGATATATCTAAAATCTTGAAACACAAGTAATATTAAACTAAATAGGACCTATTTCAAAAATATCTAAATGTAACAATTCCCAAAATCTAACAATATACTAGATGTCTAAACATACCATTATGGGTGGTATGTTTCCCTTTACAAAGATGTAATTGATTGTTCATAAAATAATTAATTCAATTTATATATATATATATATATATATATATATGTTTGAATAGGGTTACACGACGACCTCTTCATTGCATATTTCCAACCGAAAACAATTGTTTTGATAAAGTCTCCAGAATTTGCTGTACGGAATTTACATACGAAAAGCACATGTTACATAAGCTGACATAAAACATAATCATATAACTAATCATGACGAACCGTTCCGTAACAATATAAGGTATTTTTGCTATTTTATACTAACTGTAATACAGTAAATCACATATTCATATAATATCTGTTTTGCCTGTCATATTGCATTGCAACAGGTTGTCAATATAATAGAATAGTTATTGATTGACTTGCATATCATTTTGACTAATCGATATTATATAATTTTGACTAATCGACATTATATCATTTTGACTAATCGATATGTTTATCTGTTGATTTTAAGTATTGTAGTGGAGTGTCATGTTCAACTTAAAATTTACAAATAGATACACAGTGAAAAATAGATAATTTAAATTGATTATCCTTTTAATAGTTAACGAATACATTCTATTGAAATCTTCTACATCACTACAAAACAGATAAAAAATAGAAATTATCAAAGCGACAGTCAAATAAAAAACAATTTTTTTTTTATAATAGTATCAGCATGGTTTAATGTAAAAACCAACATTCATGACTAAACTCCAGAAAGGTCAAAACAAAAGGAATGGGTTATCATCAAACCACAAATATTAGTATTTTAATGTTCACAAACCAAACATAGCTTGTACTCTATGTAAAACAGGCCGGAAGTGATAAGATGGCAAGTCAAACCTGTGGATTTAAAAGACAGTCTGTCAAATCTTAGATTAATTGGGGACAGACCGGATCATAAAGAAAAACACGTGTACCAACTGATATTTATAATAAAAAAGAAGAAAAGATGACTAAACAAAGATGCGGGATTTTGGACACTATTATTTGGTAGGCAGTAAAGTAGGCACTAGGGGATTTTTTATAAATATAATTTTTTTATAGAACGATAAATAATTAAATAAAAATATATTGAAAAAGGTTTTTCTTAGCATTATAATGTAATATAATTGTTGATTATACATAGAATGAATGAAATCCTGTATCACTCAATAAGTATATATTTATAGCCACCTGTATGACTTATAACCACCCGTATGATTTATAGCCACCTGTATGACTTATAACCACCCGTATGACTTTTGGAAAACAAGGTTATCTTAATAAACACCGTCAATACTATTATATTATCATAACCAATTATAAATCTAAAATATTAAAACAAGCTGTCACTATTATAAACCTCTAAACCAATCAAAATAAAATAAAGCGCATTAGTTGTCAGTGAAGATACACAAGTCAGAAAGTGTACTTACATACATCCATATGTGTGTCTAATCTAATAAACTTTTTTGTATCTTTTAAAACTTTGAAATGATTATTTTTTCTGTGTCATATATATTTGTATTTGCTTATCTGTGTTATATTGTTAAATGCGAAACCAAATTAGGTAAGTATTTTTTCTTTATTATTTTATGTTTATCAACGCTAGATAAGATTATAATGTGTTATGATATTATTATCTCTTTGTAACGTTTTGATATTCTAAGTTTAAACAAATTTGTTATGGTTAAGCATACATACAAGTAATATTATTAATACCAAAATACGAAAGGGATTATTTTAGGGGCGAAGATAGGGAATTTTTTGAAAGATTTCCAGTTTGAAACTACATTGAACCAGAAGGAATTAGCTGCCTGGTAAGCCTTTCAAATATGATTCAGCAGTTAATTGGACAAAAACAAGTATCCTTATGCACAACTGGTAGATGAAACATGTCTTTATATGCTGCACTCCCACCTTGAATGCTTCCCTGTAAACATGGCGCCATCTGTAACCATGGCACAGTCTGTAACCATGGCACAGTCTGTAACCATGGCACAGTCTGTAACCATGGCACCGTCTGTAAACATGGCACCGTCTGTAACCATGGCACCGTCTGTAAACATGGCAACGTCTGTAAACATGACAACGTGTGTAACATGGCACGGTATGTAAACATGGCGCCGTCTGTAACCAAGGCACAGTCTGTAACCATGGCACCGTCTGTAAACATGGCACCGTCTGTAAACATGGCACCGTCTGTAAACATGGCAACGTCTGTAAACATGGCAACGTCTGTAAACATGGCACCGTCTGTAAACATAGCACCGTCTGTAACCATGGCAACGTCTGTAACATGGCACGGTCTGTAACCATGGCAACGTCTGTAACATGGCAACGTCTGTAAACATGGCAACGTCTGTAACATGGCACGGTCTGTAACCATGGCACCGTCTGTAAACATGGCCCCGTCTGTAAACATAGGTACCGTCTGTAACCATTGCACCGTCTGTAAACATGACAACGTCTGTTAACATGGCACCGTATGTAACCATGGCACCGTCTGTAAACATGGGTACCGTCTGTCTTGAACATGGAGAAGGGTTTCATAAAACCAACAAAGCCACGGAACAGAGATATCAGTGCAAATTGAACAGCAATATGTTGGCTGATTACTGTTGGACTTTGAAGCGTGAAGCAACCTGTAATTACAAGCGTCAATGCTACTGCAGATCACATCAAACTTTATTCCATTGTTGCCTAAGAATTATAATTATTATAATAAATGTTATGTAATTATAACATTATGCATCAATCATACTTGTAATAACATGATTATTTTGTTTGTTAGTAAATGTAAATGGAACAAACAAAAGTTAGAAGCAATATAATAATAACATAAGCATAATATAGAAAACAGAATAAAACATTTTTTAATAAATGTGTAAAAAGATTAACACCATTTTTTCTTTTAAACAGATTTTCTCATTTAATTTGACGGATAATTTCAAAGAGGTTTAAAATAAAAATTCTGTATATTTAAAATCTATAAAAATATGAAATACAAAGGTATACTTTAATTAGTAAATAAACTGGAAGTTTTGACTATAAATGTGTAATATTTTATTTATCTATTTACAGTATGTGATTGTATATTTAAAAATGTCTAAAATCTATTAAAATATTGATTTAAACTATTTATTATTTTGTGTATTTTTAAACATCACGAACCTCAATTTTTACCAATAAAACATAGATTTTTCTGAGTAACTTTTATCATTTATTAGTCTCAGTTATTAAAATAGTAAGTGATAAAGTTATTAAAAACAGTTGACATTTTGACAGTAATTTAAGCAATTACTATTTTAATTATAATATTTTTTGTGTTTAGACTTTTCTCCCTGTAGAAAGCACAAATAATGTAAATGCTCAAATTAACCTATCTAAATAGATATTTTACATATTCATACATATATTGACATATGTTATGCAACTTAAAATATTATATAATATTTTTGTTACTGTTTTTAGTGTAATATTTAAATTTTTGTTCGGAACCATAGAACAAAATCATGTTTTGTTTCAGGGACAGTGAACCTTTATTGTGTTGTGTCATAATACCATTATTTATTATTAATATTAAATATTAAATTATTAAATATTAATTATTATTAACATAACTATTATCACAACTTGACAAAACTGGAGGCACGAATAAAATACACTGGAATAGATTATTTAAAGAGAAACATTTAAACCCAATAGAATTTGCGTTTTGAATCTGTTTTCAGTGTAAAATTTGTAATTTAGCAACAAATTCGTCTTTAAAAATCAATTGAAATATATTTTTTTAAATAGAATCGAACTGTCTTCTTGAGCAGATTAGAAGAAATTAGAAGAGATTAGAAGAGATTAGAAGAAAAGGTTGACTCATTTTGTAGTTTTATTAACGTTTCTAAATATGAACCATACATTAGGTTGCGTACTTAATTACTCATGTTGCAACCATATTAAAAATGTATTCTTATAGTTACAATTGAGTATTGAAGTCAAAAACCTATGTTTATGTTACAGACCCATTAAAGAAAAAAAAGTATATCTCACTCCGTGAATACAATATTGAAACTAATTACCGGCTTTGCTTTTTTGACAGAAACATTTATGTTGTGTATTTATGTAGTACCAATAGGCAAACTACCTTATTAACGACAAATGTTAAAAGCTGTGCATATTTATGTGGATTATTATAGCTATTTATGATTGAAATATATTGTGCAAGACATTATTACTTTTGGTAATACACTGCTTAGTCTGTAAAAAATTATACGTAAGATTTATTATGTAATAGTCGCTTAAAAACGTTTGAAAATATGTTCAGTTTGTCAGTTTTTAATATTTTTTTTTATAATTATTACAATACGGTGTATTTATTCTAAGCCCGGTAAGTTCTGCCATTTTAGATGACATTTGTGTATGTACAAAATATGTGTCAAACATGTTATAAGTAATCTTTTGCGAATTTTAAATTTTGCGCTTATCAGTATATTGTAGTTTTAATTTATTTTTATATAATACATATTAAAATATATGACGTAAACAAAGCCACCAGCTTACAACGTAATCAATTATTATTGTTATTTTTGTTTTTGTTTTATATGTGTTTTAAAAAGAAGACAAATGTGAATAACTTTTTTTTCGATAGATAATACTAATTTAATAATAGATCTTGGAATTAAATATCTCAGAAAAAATGTAATGTGCATTACTTGTATTTATTAGATTTTTATTAGATTGAAATTCACACAATTCACAAGGAAATGAATTATTATTTTAAATAGTTATTAAATAATTTGTTTGATCAAGTAAATCAATTTCTTTTGTATATTTTATCAAAATAGGACACTAAAACAATCAACTTTAAGAATGACATCAGATAATATTAAATATTCTCTTCGATAACACCTAAACACCACCAACTATAAACTTGTACTTTAACGAATGTATTCACGAATCAAATTACATTATTTTAGTAATCTATTTTGTGCATAAAATATATGTTTTTATGAATTAGCAACATTATTGTAACATATTGCAGTTGTAAAATTAGAATTCAAGGAGGGTTGCAAAAATGGAGGATTTTATTTTACTGTTTATTGTTTATATGTAACTATTTATTTTATCTCTGGGCTCTCTCCTTACCATAGTATACATTAATAGAGATCTGAAGGCGGTCAGCTATTCTACAAAAATATTTCATTTTTCAAAGTATTTCAAACAATATCAACATTTTTATCTATTCTCATTTGAAGCTATTAAAAAAATTATTTCTTTGATTGCCATCGAAATTTCATCCAAGTATTATATATTTTTATAATTTTGTTTAACACTTACATTATATTTGCAAAATGTTAGCTGTCTATATGATATTTTGGACTGTGTCTGTGCTACTTTTGTCCGAAGTGACATACATTATTTTATATTTATATATATACATATAATTCCATATTTAGGTATCGTTGGCAACACGTGGGAAGCGCCAATTTTAAAAGAACTTTTGAAAAGGAATCTATTAACTGATGTGAAAACAGTGTCGCTAACCATTACCAACAATAATTCTTTCCTGCATATCATAGAAGGTATGATCCCCTTTATTATACTAATACATTAAACGATGCAATGTTGATAAGAGATAATCGACATTTGATAATTGTGGATAGGTTCAGAAAGGTACCAAACACAGTAGTATAAAATCGAATAACTGTTATTGAATGAAAAAAACAGTTTATGTGAAATACAATTAACAAAAAAATAAAATACTAAAAATATGTAAACATTTCTTTCTAAAGAGATGTAGTATAAAAATAAAACGTAAATCAAATTTTATTTATATTTTTAAAGTTTGCGGTTATTTGCAGGAAGTTGTCTTCTTGATTCAATCAATTTAATATTTCCTTTAATTTTAAAACGGAATTGTCTCTGTTATTTAATGTCACCTAAGGAAGACGCCTGAAATGGATTTCAAGTATTAAACTATATAATTCCATTTGTTTTTAGATTTCGTAAACTAATTTTCTGTGAGAATTGTTTTATTTCAATTGAACAAAACTACCAGCAAAAATTTGATTAAAACATCACTGCCATGCATTAACTGATTAGGAAATTTATTCGATAGACCGCCATAAAAAATTGGATAACGTTTCACGTCCAATTGAAGACATTTTTTTAACTCAGAGCTTTTTTTGCGAAAGAAAAACGGAAAACATCAACTCCATAAAACTCATGCAAAGTTGATTTCTTCAACAAACTATATTTACGTTATTTTTAAAATGATATATCACACAATGCAAAACTAATTTTTTAATATTTTAAATGATAGTATTCATATTGCCAAAATATATTCGAGAGTTAAGATAAAACAACACCCACACTATTTTTATTATGTTTTGATATCAGACAGCAGCTACATGTTGATTTAAAATAATTCACCCAAATAATATGCTTTATGGTTTCTGAATATTTAAAAAAAGACTAATAATATTGTATATTTGTTAATTATATATTTAGTAGCATAGTTAATACGTTAAATGATAAAAGTTGTTTTTAGTTTTTATTAATCATAATTGTATAATACTGATCAATTTAATAAGGAAAAGTAAAATAAATTCAAATACTTAGTATCAAGTACAGTCGACAGTTTTAGCTAAATAAATTAAAGTTCGAAAGTTTCAAAACCTATATTAAATCCATAAATACGTACATTTTTACAGTTTTAACATTTGTATATTTTCATCAATTTATATATGTTTCCTTTTCGACGTCTTGATGACTTTATCAATAACATTATTATATAACGAATGTTTCAGAAATGTATATTTTTCATATATATATATGAAACATTAAAAAATCAATTCAAAATAACAGTTAAATGAATATTTACACCTAAAATTGTACATTTTAAATAATCACTAATTAATGTGAAAATTTTAAGTTTAACGCCGAACGCATTATTAAATGGTTCACAAGATATTATTAATAATTTTTTAATGCAACACAAATTATTACTAATAATAATAAACTGATTAACTTTAATTATATATATTTCAATATTAATAAGGACCTAATGAACATTTTAACAATATCCATTTTTACAAATAATATTACGATTAAATCATAAATTTAAACAATTATATGGTTGAAATCTATGGATAAAATATAAAAATATATATTATTGAAGACTTTGGTTTATTAATAAATGGTTATTTATATATATAATTTGATTCTTTAATAATAATTTTAATCCATCTCGTTTAATAATGTGTAATGATCTTCAAATGACCTGAATTTAGTTTGTTTCTTGTGAAGTCTTGTATATTAATTTAACATAGACTTTAGAGATCTGTAGTATTTAACCAATTAATATACTTTTCTCTATCTCAAACGAATTAATCCATAATGTTCACCAAAAGTGTCTTTCCTCACATTGGAAACTTTATAGGCTAGTTTTGCACACACTTAACAGGAAATATATGTTGTAAATCGTTAAATAAATTAAGCGGGTATTTAATTTATAAAAATACTAAATTGATTAATTGAAAGTAAATATGCAAATTTAGCTAATGAACATGTTTCATTAGACAAGATGCACATTGCAATGTTCAAATATATATTTATGCGCATAGAAAAGTCCCATTGTGATGCTTAGTGGTATACAGAAAAATCGTGCAAATAAATTAATAGTATCCAATTTTTCCTCACAGTCCATATTCTCAAAATCGTTAGCTGTGTCTTTCTGGGCATTATAAGTTGCTTCGAATTGATAACCAAACATAAAACTTCCGGACACAATAGCATGCAGTGAAACCAAAACATAATTTGCATAATAACCTCTTTATATTCCGAAGTCTGAAATAAGGAATAAGGTGCTGTAATTTTCCATGAAATGTAGAAGAAACATGTTATTTATTTTATATACATATCTCAGTCTTCAGATTACAAGCATACTAAAGCATTACTCTACACAAGGAAGACTCAATGTATAGTATTGGAACAACAATGTGTCACTTCAGGTCAAATCCATGTTATCGTTATAATTAATAAATCGAATTATAGAAAACATAAATATATAAGAAAGAAAAAAATAAGTAGCACACATTATATAAGACAAAATATAAAAAGGAAATGTTGGAAGGAAAACAAGATCAGGATATAATTGTTATTTAGCGTTTCAGATTAGTTTTACTAAAACGCACAATTAATGGGGTAACATCATAAGCCGAAAATAATAATTCATATTATAAATAAATAAATGATGTTAGATAAACAGTTTTAGGCAAACACTTCATTCGTAATAAACACACAATGAATGTGGATATTAGGAAATAGATTATTATGATGATCAGTAGCATGGACTATTTAAAAGAGAAAATAAATTAAATGTTGCCAATATACCAAATGTACTCTCGTCGACAATTCGCAGACAATTCTTACTTAACTATAATGTGCCCATAAGGCCCACTCCGTAGTGAATATAAAAGTTGATTCCCATAACATCTACATAGTTATGATACGGATAAAAAGAATCGAATAAAATGAAAAAGAAAATGTGGGCAGTTTCATTCTATCTCGCTTGTTGTATATATATAATACGTGATAATTGATCTATTCCATTTGTTATGTTAATAGTTTCAGCTTTTATATGTGGTCATTAGACACGTAAAACAACTTTTATATGTGGTCATTAAACACGTAAATGCAGCAAAAATATATTCGAATTGACTGTATAATGCAACATTATATGTTGTCACATCCTACTATAGGCCTAACAGCTAACTAAGTTATATATTTACCAACTGTTAAATTTATAACTAAAATTGCCTCACTGCTAGGCTAATCATTTTATATCTATCCTTCGCTTCTGTAAAGAGGCTTTAAGCCATATATCCCTTGATTGGCAAAATTAATATAGTAAATATGTTACAATATTTCGATAAACTTTTTAAATAACATACGTTTTGTGTTTATATATGTATAGGATATAATATCATGCAATTATTACTTACATCACAATTTTGATTTAATACAAAATTTAACCATGTTCCTATCAAAACTTTATCAAGTAATAAATTCACCAAGCGGATATAACCCTACAATGAAATTGACAAGAGTGATTTACTGTTAATAGGTTTAACCATAATCAGAAACAAGTACATATCTATTTGATTGAAAACTATCCGGATAATAAGTATGAATTAATATGTTTTACTCAAAAGATTGATCAAACTGCTCTGAGTTCAGTTAAATTTAATTGGTTCTATTATTCGTTGAAATATCCGTATGATTTTGATTATGTAGTTATTTGATTAATATGATTATTTGTACTTTAGAGTAGAAATAAACACGCACATATTTTATATTGACTGAAATCATGTGATACATGCAAAACAATTTATATTTGTCAATGGGAATTTTATTCTCAAATATTTATAAAAAATTACTTCAAATAGATTTGCATGTAGTCATTAGATAACATTTATTTATTTAGCTGAACATTGACAAAAAATATCTCTTTTGGTCTACACAATTTAGGGACACACCATTAACAAGTAGGCATATATTGTATACTAAATATAAATATGTAGGTTAATATGTTAGGTATTTAAAAACACAAATATAATGTTAAGGGATGAAGTCTAAGTTTATAGCAATAACATTTTTCAGTAAGTTGTAAATATTTTCTTGATTTTCAAATTATACAGATCTGGTGGTCCTCTCTAACTGACTATTTCATATTTCACTAATTTCACTTATTTGACTTATTTGACTTCTGATAACATTTTCAAGCAGACCTTTTTACTGGAATATAATTTCATATATCCGGTGGAGTGATTGCTTTTATTTGAAGGAAATTGAAAATTAGGTATTAATATTAGATTGTTGCTTTTTAATAGCCTTGATTTAGTTAACACACGTTTAATAAAGTTGCCCCGAGTTATTAAGACTATTTCCGTATTTAAACCTTTAATTGGTTAACATTAAAATTATAAAGAACCAAATTTTCGGCTAAAGTGTGTTTACACAACAAAATAAGGAATTCATATGAAGCTGTTTAGACTTGTATGTAACTATGATTAAACTTATTTACTTAATAACAAAGTAAATTGTATAATAAATATAAACAAATATTGTTTTTCAAATATGTGTCATTAAAATAATTATTTTCTATCAATTTCGAGATTATCGCTCGCCCATCAAGATATGGATTATAAAAATCTGCAGGCAATTGGGAGCTGAAAATACATTTCAGATAACAAATGGATCTAAAAATACATGGAATAGTATTCGTAATTTATGTAATTAATTTACCATATTTTAAAATCTTTGTTCAAAACAATATTTTTGTTTAATTCCGAATGTTCATAGCATTATAAAATTAATGAAATTATTTTGTCTATATCATTAGATTGTATTTTTACTATATAGATTAATATACTTTTTTAAGTTAACATTTTACTTTGTAGATAGTAAATTGTTTTTCTACTAATATATTTCTATTCATTTGATTTGATATGTTTCACAGTAAATTTGAAATATGAGAAACAGCATAAATCGATATATCCATGCCATTCCTCTCATGTAAATAAGCCCATATGGTTTGTGTTTTTTTACACTTTATATTCTGCAGATGAACACATCATGTTATCTTTTCAGTGATGAAAATACACTGTAATTAATGCTACTCCATATTACTTTAAAAATTGAATTTTGGTTGGTCGATTGTACCATTTTTTCGGTGGTTGCATGTTAATTATATAAATATACATGTTTCTTAATATACATATTTATTTATTCTATTTTATTCTGTACAATATGTAAAAAGTGTTAAAGTTCACCGTTTGCTTAGAAATATTATAATTCTATTTTGAAACATTATAATAGAAAACTTGTAAAGGTTCCAATGCATAAGTTCAATCTTCATTTAATTAATCAATAAAGTTCAATCTTCATTTAATTAATCCATAAATTAATTAATTAATTTAATCATTAATTAATAAATCATTTAATTTAATTATTAATTAATAAATCATTTAATTAATCCTCATATAAAATAATATGTTTACGTTTTCTTCATTACTTTTTCTAATTGATATTTTATATTTTGCAATAATTCAAATAGATAATGCAAATATATATTGAATAATATAGTAAACATTTAGTACAAACAATTAAACCTTAATATGTTAATTCTAATAACTAGTAATTACCGTTGTCAATTTATAATTTATTAATTTAAATATCTTTAAACAATCTTTTTCTTTATCACACTAAATATTTTTACAAGATTAGTTTATGATTTTTTTTTATTATTAGGTTATTTTCTTTGTTATTGTTAATATTCTCTGAGCCGAACATATTTTGTTCAGTTTTTGGTTAGTTAATTACTCAATTTTAAAAGAAAGCAGAAAAAGTGTTTTTTTAAGAATCGTCTTAATAAAACAAAACATCTATTTTAAAATAATAAGTAAAATGTCTATAATTACGATTTTTATTGCAGAAATTTTTATAGATCTATAAAATCTATTTATACAAGAATATTATTATAATATATGTTCAGAAGAATTTTAACATATCCCATATCAATGATGTACTTATTATAAATTCAGAATTTAAAAAATTATAAAAATACAAACACGAAATATGTCACATATATATAACAAATCACTATCTTCTGACCAACGTTGTAAAGCTCACAGCAGTTTGAGTAATTTTTTAATACAGTAATCAATTATTCCCTGTTCTAATTTTTTTTTAATAAAAATTTTGTGGAATACGTTTATATATTCCTCTTACCAGATATATTTCTAATATGAGTTAGAATTATAAAGAATTATCTAAATTAAATTATGTTTTAAACAGATATTTCATAATTATATTTAGTTTTGTTTGAATAAATTTGAGAACAATTTAGTTATAACCACACTCAAACAATTCCTCAGAACGGAATTTTAATTTAGTATTTTATTATGAAATCATACTGATAAACTGTTATAACTAAAGCTACCAACGATGTATAGTTAAATGAAATCGCTGCTTTTTATTTTATATTTTTTATTTAAAAGTTACAATTTGATAATATGGCCGGATGTAACTTGTTTTATTATAAATCAAAATATGAACAAAGATAAATACTTTACTAAATAAACGTCAGATTTATTAGGTTGTTTGTTCAATTTGGAAGGAACTCTAGCTACTGATACATAATGTATAGTTGGCTCAATATTGTCGAGAAAATATGTTAGTTACATGTGAAGTGTTTTGTAACACATGTGGGCACTTAAAATGAAACAGCCCATTAAACTAAGATTTAAAAAGAGTTAAATTAGCAAGGTGCAAACCCTTACTTTTATAGATGTTTGAAGTATATTATCTTTAAGCCACAGCAAGCAATGAAGTAAGACCATTTTTATCTTTGCCCATTTAGAAATAGGGTCTGATCTGTAAAATATTATAATAATTTCCACAGCTATATTATTATGTATATAGACAGAACAGACATATGTATTAAATAACTATTACGATTATGTAGTTAACTTTTATATATAAATATTTACGATTTATATATACATATTTAGAGAATGATTTAAATTAATTATTTAAACTATAATTAGATAACTTACATTTTGATGATGTAAACATTTATCTATTATTATCTGACGTCTATCATCCTTATTTTTAATGCCACCAAAGAAGAAATATTTATTTAAGCTTTATGAAAGAACGGGTTTTGAATACATTCTGAACTGTAAAATATCAGGAGCAATATTATAACGATGAAACGAACAGTTATTACGGATTAAATTTATTCAGACATTAAGATCATTAAAACATTAATATCGTTGAGATATTGAGATCATTGAGACATTGAGATCATTGAGATCATTGAGACATTGAGATCATTGAGACATTGAGATCATTGAGATCATTGAGATCATTGAGATCATTGAGACATTGAGTTCATTGAGATCATTGAGATATTGAGATCATTGAGACATTAAGATTATTGAGATCATTGAGACATTGAGACATTGAGATCATTGAGATCATTGAGACATTGAGATCATTGAGTTATTGAGATATTCAGACATTAAGATCATTGAGACATTGAGATCATTGAGATCATTACGCCTACAAACAATAACAATAAATTGCTCTTCTGGCAATAGGCTGCAACTGCACAGCATGAGATGGATGCATTCAGTATTATTATGGTGACAAATATATGTATTAAATATATTTTAATATTTATCTCAGCGCTATTTTTATATTTTTCAATATTTTCAAAGTTGTTAACTAATATGGTTAACGTATAAGTTTGGAACACTTACAACCAAATAATATTTTTTGAAAAATAATTGAGATATCTATATACAGCGTAAGTATAGATAGAAACACAGACTAGGTTTATGTGTATTTATAGACAAAACTAAAAATATTGTACAATCATTTAATATATTAGATCAATACTATCATCATAATAAACAGCAAATAGTGAATAGATCTTAAAAAAAGTAAATAGACATACATTTTATCATATATACATAACGTAATTAGACATACATTTTGTCACATACACATAACGTAAATATACTTTGTCAATATCTTTGGAAAAAATATTATAACTTATATGAAATATAATGCAAGGCATTCCATTGTATGAAATTATAATTGTTATATAAATTATATTGTATAATAAAATAATTCATTTAATAAGAATCCTTTTTTTAAATTATAATCAATGCCCCTTAACTAACCCACAAAAATTGAATTCATCTACATTATTTAATTTTATAATTTTGATTATATTTTTTTATACTTTAGCAGTAATTTTTTTATTATTTCAAATATATTTTTTATACAATTAAACAATTAATTTATAAAAAAACATTTATTTATAATTTTTCTTTCTACATATACCAAGAATATGCTGGAAAATATTTGTTTAATTTTCCATTCGAATTCTTTTCCAATTCCGATATTTCTATTTCATGTCGACCGTAAAATGTAAATTATACTTGACAAATAACATAAACAGCTTTCAATTCGCGGCATGTTTCCACGAAGAATGTTTACTTCAATGTTTACTCAGTTTATCAGACAGTCATGAAAGTAATTGCAAAACGAAAACATATACATATATATAGAATGAAAAAATATACCTCAACACATATTATAAGCAAAAGCGTACTACGTATTTTTTTCTTTCTAATTCAGTTTTAGTAAAACATTTTGATTATCTAATGGAATCAGGTATAGGCTAACTATAGAATAAATTGAAATAGATTTTGTTTTGCATTATGCCACACTACCCAACAGCTCTGAAAACTAGTTTAAACATAATAGTAACTGCAAAATAACTACAGCTTACTACAGTATGAGGACTTCAAAAAACTAAGTTATGTTTTTCAAAATAACCTATTTTTAAAACTAGAAGATTATTTTAAAATGATTTATTTTAAAGATTAAATAATCATAAGTATAATTATATATAATATATATAATATAAACTAAATATATAATAAAATAATTCAATTTACAAATAAGTTTTAAAAATGATGCTGCTTTAAAAAAAGTCAAATATGTGTATTGGAAACCTCTTAATTGATATTTTTATTTTGTATATTTATCAGATATTAGCCTATGGAATATTTGGAATCAGGTTTCACTATATAAATTTGATAAATGTAAAGTTCGGTGAAGCACCTGTTTTCAATTTTTCGTTAACAATATTACAATTTTATTACATTTATCAATATTTTTATATTAATTTATTCGGAGGTATCTTTGTTAAATATCGAGTATATACTAGCTATTAAGTATAACCACACAATATTAATGTTACTATTACGAAGTTGTAACATCAATGTTGTGTATTATGACATTGACATTAATATTGCAAAATTAATTATGAAGCCATATTAATAAATGATTTCCGTCATTTATTTTTTAAGATATTTGTTGTGAGATTTACAATTTAGAATTTAATTAATTTTTTTTTAAATAATTCTCTTCTATTAGTAAATCTAAGTTATAAGAGGTGCGGTATAATTTACCTTGGAATCATTTTTTAATAATATCAAACAATAAAGAAAATTAGCTAATAAGTGGATAAAAGACGCCAGTAAGAGAATGGATGTCGGAGGTGTGACCTCCCTTCTGTTGTGTTGCATCAGTATGCATGATGTTCTTGTCCTGCAGATTGTTCTGTCTGTCCTGCTCTTGACTGGCAGTTGTGTTAGTTAAAAGTTAGCGACTACTGATGAATAGTTTGGCATGATATGCACAAATGACTCAAATAAGTATGCAAAAAAGGATATCATAATATTTTGGGGGGAATTAATCAATTTACGACATAAGGTTATTTATAACAGGTTAGTTTATTGTGTATGTATTCAGTACAAACATATAATAAAACAGAATCGTTGTATTCATCATATTTATTTTTGTCTGTAATCAGTACATAAAGTGCCTAATATTACATTATTAATTGCGTATTGCATCATATTTCATTAATATGAGTTGTAAAATACGTTTGAGCATACTATGACTAATTTTAATTAATTTAACTAGTTTAACTAATTTAACTAATTTTAAGATCTTCACTTCGTTTCTGTAGGTATATTGTAGAGTACATAATAACATAAAAGTATGGAATTATCTTTAACAATACTAATATTCCGTATTAGCATCCTTTATGATCAGTTATACCAGAATATATAAATTATTTTATAATTGATCTTACATTAGTACGAAAAAAGAAATATAAATACTTATTTATAGATTTATAAGCAAAGAATAACATTTGATCATCAAATGTGTAGTTTATAAGTCATAAGCATAAGTTAATTAAATGTTATTGATGTTATTATGATAATCAAGATAGTTTAAATGAGAGAATGTAGGAAGGCAGAGAAGGTTCACTATTTTCTAAAATTCTCTTTTTTTGATTTAAAAAAGTTGTATAAAAATATTTTAATTTAGAATTTAACAATCATTTACCAAATCAACAGTAATATAATACAGTGGCCGCAGAAAAGTTGTTATTAAATTGTAAGTTTAAAATAAAAAATGTAATTAATTGATTTAAGTGTGATAGAAAGCTACTTATTGTATGCATATACTTTAATATACATTATGTAAAATTATAATTAAATTATCACGTTTTATTTTATGCTTACATCTGTGATAAATTGAACGATAAAATATGTGTTTTATTGATTAAAAAAATTAAAATTGTACACATTTTACAAAATAAAACGAATTCCATTTTATAGCATTGAAACAATCGTTTGTTAAAATGACTTCAATAAAATCACATTTGGTATGAATTGTTTTACGCATTTGTATTTACTGTACATGTAACAGAGACTGTTTTAATTAAATGCATATTATTGTGAGTATTAGAATGTCTAAAATCGATGTTTAGATGTTCATAATTGTGTTGTGTATAACACTGCAATTAAGTTAATGTTAAGTGCTCACTCAGAACAAAACAGGGATCTTCATTTCTTAAGTAGCACTTCAATAGGAGTTGTTTGTTGTTCTGTTGCCAAATATGCCATATATGACATAAAATGATTACTTATCTGTTGAACTGTGTGCATAAAGCGTGTCGACTCACCAACTCACGTAAATGCAATCTACTTAGTTAATTCGGTGGATATGACGATCATTATGTAAAATCAATGTTAAGGTAGTGTACTAACACTAATTTAAAAGAAAAATTCTATTATTATTATTATAATTATTGTTATTATTATTATTATTATTATTATTAGAACGAATTCATGAGAGGCATAGTTTTATTGTTAACATTTTAATAATTCTTTGCCGAATCAACGGAAATATAATACAGTGGCCGCAGACAATATTTTATTAAATTGTAGGTTAAAATATATATATAGGCCCTACTTACTATAATTATGAGTACAACGCACAATACAAAGTTGGAAAAGTTGTTTTAAGTGAACATGACATTGTCCATATAAAAATATGTAATAATTTATGATAGAAAATACATATACAATTTTTTAAACTTCGAAATTAAATTGATCTTTACTAACAAATGATTTAAATAAACGATGTATTGATAAATTAAACTTGTAAAATATCAGTTAAACTTTTAATATTACATACTGATCATTACAATTATCATTATTTTCATAATTATGTTTTTGCGAAAACAATAGTTGCTATTTATAAATAGCGGTAAACATTGAAATAAATGTTGATTAATATTGTTAAAATAATGATTGATGTTAGCCTACTTTATAATCTATTATTATTTTACTTAATTTGAGCGATTGTTATAAATATTATGAAGATCAGAATTCATTTTCCATGTTTTATGGATGTTTACATCAATGATGAACCAATATTTAAAGTATGTGTTTTTATGATTTAGAAAATTTTAATTGTTTACATTTTACAAAATAAAGCGAATTTTCTTTTATAGAAATTTATTAAAATGACTTCAATAAAATCACGTCTAATATGAATGGTTTTACGAAGTTGTATTTACAATATATGTAACATAGACTATCCATTAAACGTATTAATTACGAATGTGAGTATTAGTACACTCTGTTTCATTTAATTTGAGATTGTTTAAAATGTAATTTATCAATATATGGAACGATAGTTTAATAATACCTTTTTAATTGCTCGCGCTCAGAACAAGACAGATATTTTGATTGTTAAGTATTGCTACAATAGGGGTCTATATCTGAAAAACGACCAATACATTATAACATAATAAATGAATTAATCACTTTGCTTGACATTGTGCATACAGCGTGTCGACCTGTTCATATTATATGCGATGATTAATGAAGTACAGTACATTGTAAAATCTATACCAAGCTAAGGTTGTATATGCACACAAAACAAGACAAGCAATGAGGACAAGTTGGTATATTATAATATGCAAGATGTTCCTTTTTATTGCATTCAATGCGAATGACTAGAACTTGTAGCCTATGCTTTTGCATTTTTGAATGGATTGTTACATCAGTCTACCCAACAGTATAATCTCACTAAAATGATCTTGATAAAATCAAAATTCAAATGAAAAAACTTCTGTAGAACGGATTCAGTATGATAGAATATGATAACTTATCATAAAAAATCAATAATCAAAAAAATGTGCTACCATGATTTTGTTTATACTGTATTAATAAATAAACCTTTTTTTAGTTAAATTACAATAATAATAGTTTAGATTGCTTAAATAATCAATTATGATAAGAAACCTGATTAATTAGTTAATTCATTAAATGTTATTATTACTACTATCCATATTGATTATTGTATGATTGATTTTTTTTATTATATTAATCAACTTTAACTATAGTACTTTCGCTTGAAAAAGGTTTATTTATTATTAATAAAACCGAAACTGTGGTCACCTAATTTTTGTGTGTTTTTTATTTTTACAACATATAATGAGAATTCGCTAATTAGATAGTTGGTCGATAGTTGGTCGATAGTTGGTCGATAGTTGGTCGATAGTTGGTCGGTTCAATCTCATTCTTATGATTTTATAATATTTATCGCAATATATTAACGTGATTCAAATTTGTAATATGCGATTACGACAGCCTCATAAAATGCGTGGTTTTCGACAGATGTTAAACTTGAATAAGCTTCAACATATATAGGATTATAATTGATCGACCAAAAAATAAAAGTGATAATTATATATAATACATTAAATTGATTAACTGAACAACTTTCGGGACAGCGGCTAAAATGTGAACAACGTATGTTTTCAATTTTTTTAATTTTTTATATGCTAAATTTTCAATGTGACATACGCACAAAATGGATTATTTTTTCATGCAACACGAACAAATCAAAGGTCGCACACTCGACGGACACAGCTGTCTGCCAGGGAGAGATAAAGTACACTGCTGCGATTCGAACCCGCTTCCTTCACACTAAATCACCAGCGCCTTAACCGACTGGGCTACCTCAGTAGTATAGGAAGAGTGGATTCGACCACACTTATAAATAGATTCATGAGTCATGGCTAAAAATAGACCAT